>LOJH01014880.1:0-10139 GCA_001685095.1 Ellobius talpinus
ATGGCTCTCCTCTCCAAGATGGACATGGGTTAGAATCTTCCCGGTAAGCCACGGGCAGCTGGGCAACCAGGATTGTTTTGAGTTTGGGTTTTGGTTTTAGATTTAGCCTTTTCTGACAACTATCTCTTCTTTTCAGATGCTTACTAGTCATCGGTACTTTGATTCATATTCATAATCTTTCCATTATTATTCTCTTACCATTTTGGCCATTAGTCTTTTCCCTAATTCTGTCACTCTTTGTTTATCTTTTATTACATCTGATGCAAAAATTTCCCCACATTTAGTTGCCTCTTTGAGACTTGTTTAAATTTACAAATATTCCAACTGAGGATGCAGACCTTTACTTGACCTTTCTTTACCTTCATCAAGAATAAGCTAGAGCAAATAATAAACTACTGAGTGAATCTTATTGAATGTTCACTGGCCAATCATTCCAGAGCAATCCAGTGGGGAGATCATCATCTTTGACGGCAAAGGCACCTGCTACGAGGAGCGGGTGGGCCTCTAAAGAAAGAGGTTATAACCAAATGCATGCTGGGACATAAGTGTTGTGGGAAAAGATCTTACAAAACTGGAGCAAGATTTGCTGTTTCTCTGGATTCTTATTTTATCTAAACACATCGATTTGACTTGAGTTCTAATTAGACATCAATACAGCATCAGAGAAGCATGCTTAGTAGGTACTTAGCTGATGTCATATACGGTATTTAAAATTCTTCTGAACCTATTCATCTCACCGATCACTTGTTTTAAAGAACAGTTGAAGAGCTGACTTGGAAACTTGAGAAGTTAATTTCTTTTGTCTTTAATGATTTCGCCTAATGTTTTTATTTCTATTTTTTATAAATTGAAGCTCTTCATTTCACAGAAATGTGAGCCACCCAGCAACTTTCTAGAAAATATTATACTTGACTTCTCAGGGATAATTTACACATTCATGTGATTATAAAAAATGTTTCCTTTCAACATTTTGCCCAGCAACTCCATCCAACCCATCACTTTTTACCAAAGAAGGAAGAAAACGCACAGCTGAGCACATCTTCCCAACCTCCCCTGGTTTGTCCTCGCCACTGACTGGCATTTGAGTTCGGCATTAGTCAACAGTCAACGAGCTGGAAAGACAAAGAGGAGCACAGAGGGTTACAAGCTTCCGACACCCCTTTCATTTTTAGGGCACTGAGTACAATCGCCAAGCTGCTCTGCAGCTCCTGAGAAACCTTGGGGCTTAAAATGCTTGTCAGTGCCAATACAGAGCCGGTTTCTGCCGACCCAGCCTTTGCTCAGCCACCTACTCAGATTAAGCTTTTCTTATTCACCAGGAAGGAACGAATTTCTCCTCCATATGTCTTGCCCATATTCTCCATTCCAACAAACATCCTGCATAGTCTCAGAATACCTTGAATTTTCTAGTGGGGGGAAAAAAAGCTCAAGGAAATTGGCTCTACCTGCAGGTCTAAGCAATCAGAGATTTGTTTCTGAATAGCTCAGAGGGATTTCGCCATATGACTCCCATTAATGAAATTGCTGGGCTAATCTCTCTGTGTGACATTACAAACACCAGCTTCCTGTCCAACTTCAGCTGAAGCTCTCTCTATGTTTCTTTTGCTGTTAGAACCAGAACTGTGAGCCTGGAAAGGATTTCCAAGATCAATCAATCCTGCCTTCCAATTTTACAGATGAAAAAATTGGGCTTCCAGGGGCTGTGACTGGCTGTTAAATGGCCGTGTGATTGAGCAATTTGTTCTACGGACTGTATGAGCTGTCTTGGAATTTAAGAAGCATGTTTTAAGGCATAATTTACACTAAGTTAAGGCGTAAGGAAGGAAATGCGGGGAAGGACACAAGTTACCAGACACCAAAGTTGAAAGGGTTTGCTTTACCTTGCAAGTAGTCTATTTAACGGTTGTATCAATATCTTGAAGGTTCCTATCTGCAAGATTATACTATAGAAGTAATGTTAACATTCATCTGATCAGTCAGCTACAGGGACCCATTATTATTACCAGTGGGGTTAATACAATAGGATCTCTCTCAAATATGTGCCTTACCATGATTGTCAGAATCATCGTTGTAAAGTCAGGTGCTAAGAACAGGGGAGACGGCTCAGCCTTTAAGAGCATTTGTGTCCTCACAGAGGACGGGAGTTTGGTTCCTAGTACTCACGCTGGGTAGCTCACAATGGCCTGCAACTCTGGCTCCAGGAATCTGGTGCCCTCGACTGGCCTGCTTGGACACCTATATACCCATAGCGCACAGACAGACAGACAGACAGACACACATGCATACACCATTGGCTTTGTCTCTGCAGGTTCCAATTACATAAATTACTATAAATTCTTAGATTTTTTTTAAAAGTGAAGTTAAAGTGAAGAATAACTCTGAAGTGAGTTGTGGACAAGCCACAAGAGATTGCAAACCTTCTCTGTGTTTCCCCGAAATCATTGTCTTTCTCAGAATTGCCACAGTTCTAAGCAACTTTTTGTAAGTGAAATTCTATCTTCTACATTCAGAGATTCAGTCCATTTATTTAGAGCAATGAGAAGATACCTGTTTTGCATTCATTAGTTTCTGTTTTATTTTTTATGGCAAAGCTTTCTTCTGTACATTTTAGTGATATTGCCCCACAATTACTTTAACACATTACTAGAATCACTCAGACATACGGTATACTGTGGAAGCAGTGACTTCTCCATCATGTATCTCATCGGATAGGTCCCAAGCATTTGGCGTTCACTGTGTGACTGAGGATGTTCTAGCCCTGTACTTGTGGTGACTCCAGTGACCTGGTGATCGATGTCTCAGAGGTACACTCACCATCTCTATTCAAACTGGACTTTTATCTTTGTCTCTCTAGCTTCTGCTCCAATGAAACCACAGCTTCTAGATCTAGTTTCTCCTCAGGAAGGGGCAGGTGTGAGACTAGCTAGAAGAAAGTCTGTCTGTGTCCACGTTCATGCTCAAACCCAATGCCTACATTTCCCTCCTGGCACTTCACATTTTATCAAACCGTTCTGAGACATGAATGACCACTTATTTGGTTCACAACTGTCACAGCATGCTTAGCATGTGGGAGTGGCTCACCATGCTTTTTTCAGATCTTGATTTCTCTCGTGCCTTGAAGCAGATGACTTTCAACTCACATGTGCAACACTTTAGCATGGCAGAAAAGTGGTTCCGAAATTGCAGTATAACTATGCAAGTTGTTATACACGGCCCTTTCTTGGGAAATGCTTATACTGACATCAAAAGCCAGATTCTGCAACTAGAAACAAGTTATTTATTGGATTATGCAAAAGAGGAAACAGAATTGGGCCTAACTCTTCAAACGACACGAGGATAATACAGAACCCTTCGCTTCCAGATCCTGACATTTGCTTACCCCTTTAGTCCTTACTCCTTTGTGAAATATACTGGGATGACTGTCAACAAAAGATCCTAGCTGCAAAGAATCCCTCAGGATTGAAAACGAAATGACCATGTAGCATGATTGAGCCTAGACAAACGCCTGTGTCTTACAAATCTTGGTTTTGTTCTGCCCAAATCCTCATTCAGTCTCTTCATGTAGCAATGCCACCTGAACGGTTGTGCTCATTATATGGAGATTAGCAAGCTCATGGCAACAAACCCAATACACAAAAACAAACTTAGATGCTCAAGCTATGAGGCAGAGCTCATGTACAAACAATAATTTAAAACATCCTCCCTAGGTCTGTGCCAGTTTTAAAAGAGGAGTCAGTACTGAAAAGCTGGGACCCTGAATTGTTAGAGCTAGTGAGACATTTGCTTTCGAAAAGACACAGGTCTGTGGAGAAAAGCATTCCTGGGATATTGACAACAGGTGAGTCTTCTCTTTGGGGGCATGGATGGAGGACTATGATCTATAGCTTATAATTTTCAAGTGTCACGGTTTTTATTGAGGTGGAAATCATTGTTTTAAAGCCCATAGTTTCAATGGTGCATACTTGATTTATGGCTTAAGAATTGATTTTTTTCCTCCTTATGCTGTGTTAGCATCCTCCTGTAATAGTTTCCATCTTGAAACTAAGATTGGAACTGTTTATTATAATACTGAATATGAAATTACCACCTCTGTGTGTGTATGTATGTATGTGTGTATGGGGGTTTTTGAAATAAGCAGAGAATTGAGATAATTATGTGGATAGCTTAAGGCTAAAGTCACCAGCAGTACAAAAAAAACTGATACGTTTCATTTCATGGACTTGAGGTAAAATTCCCTGTCCTACACTTGGCAGGCATAGCTATACAATGCTGGCCTGGCTGGGTTGGAGAATCTTGCTTTTCTTTGCATCTTCATCTCGTCATAACGACACAGGTGTGTGAGCCTGGTTAGATTTAACTAGGTCTGAACCTGAGCACGTATTTCAATGCAAATCAAGCCTCCGTTGTTTTAACCATAAAAGGCAGGAACACGAACTCTGAAGCAGATTTTGCATGAAATGACGTGCATAACAACATTGCTTCCTTTGTGAGTCTCTTCCCACAGGACTAACTACTTCCTTACCTGTCTTGAGGCCTGTTGAGATATGTTCATAAACATTATGGGAGTAAAGTTATAATTAAAAAATAAAACCCAGGCCTTCAGCTTGTAATTATATTGACTATTATTCATCCTTTACAAGAAATTCCTTAAAGATCTAAAGAGTGACAGCCTCCTCAAGTTTTCGTGGCTTACCTCGATGCATGTCTATATTTGGAAGCCTAAGTCTCACTTTCGACTTTACATATAGGGGCACAAAATGAAGCTCAAATAAAAGTACCTTGAAAAAAGATCTTCATTAAATAATTTCCAAATTAGAAAATTACATACTCAAACATCATGCGCATGCATAAACGGATGAGCTATACATGTGTCTGCATGTTCGTATGGGATGCGCAGACTCCGGGACATATAAATATGCATAAGCTTCTCATACAACATAATTAGAGAAAATTACATATCTAGCCAATTAGTCTTCAGAGCATCTTTCTCCCTCCTTGCCCTCAGTGCCCTTGATCAGGCCGCTTTCACTTTCTGTGGTTCCTCTCCCGATCCTTCAAACCCCATGCTTTCCCTGCAGGGCAACCTGCTTCTTCCCGCTCCCCATTCCCATTCATTTCCCCAACTGCTTCCAAGCCTCAGATACTGGGCAAGACTCCAGCTGTTTGTGGGTGGACAAAACAATTACCCAGAAACGCTAATAGAAACTTTCTGTCTGATGTCATGGATGGCCCTAGACCACTGCTGGTACTCTCCATCTCTTTGTCCCCCGGCTATACACCAGAGAATAAGTCATCCCTCTGGATTGCCCATGTGTCTTTCCGCACCACTGGCTTGCAGAAAACTCAATGCAAGCATGAAAAGGGGAAAGCCTTGCAGAGTTGGGAGAGACCGGCACTCAGGCTAGACTCCACCTTGTTTAGGGTAACAGGTGAAGAAGCATAGCTCTTGATTTACAAGCTGAGCTTTCTGGAGACCCCTGGAAGTCCCCATCTTCCAGATTAGCATGCCACTCATGGGCAAGCCTGGGCAGTTCATATTCTGTCTCTGCTCTCTGAGTCGTTACCTTCAGCCTTGGCAGACCAGATAGGCAACAGCCAGCTCCACCTGGTCTCAGAGGACAGAGTCACCATGGGGTTTTCTCACAGACTTAGCTGCCCCCCACTCCCAACACTCCTAGGATGGAAGCATCTCTTAGCCCTTCTCATCATTCTTTTTCCTAAGAGCACATGAAGACATTTTCCTTAATACATATCTTTATCTCATCTGGTCATGCAATATGTATCTGTGTATGTGTCATATGTGTTATCCTACATATAACACCATTTAGATGTTTTTACTCGCCAAGAATCAGTCTCCGAAGTAAAGGCATGTTGAGTGATGTTAAGGCTGAATGGATGTTCTATAACTCTGAGGGCTGACACCAAATTTGGCATATCCAAGGTCCTTCTGAAGCCTCAAGGCTGCCTGCCTTGAAAAACCTCCTGCCTCATTTTCCTGCATCTGTTCATCTACAGTTTATCTCATTGCGTGGCCTCAGATCACAGTGTTGCCTAGACCATATGTAGGTCTGCAAAGGCGATGGAACTAGTAAGCTGTGGGGAGCATTCCTGGGGAGTTAGCAGTCCTGCGGAGAACCTCTCCTTCATCTCAGGCTGCTTTTCCCCTGGTGCTTTATCTAAACGCCAAGAGGTAGAGAGGAGTTGCACAATAGGGTACATTGTTTAGGAAATGTTTTCAACGTAAACAAGGATTCATGCTGGAGGGCCTTATCTCGATGCCTAAGACAAGAGCTATCTGGGGGTGTCGGAAAGGGTGGGGCATCTTTGAGATGGGGGCAGACTTGGCAAAGAGTACAGAAATGATATTCTCAGCATGGGAGTATCACACATCATATTTTGGAGACACAGACATGCTCGCTCTTAAATTTCTTCTTTGTACTTGTTCTATATAATATTTGAGATTTTAGCAGGGTCAGGATTGCGTTTTAGCAAGATCAGCCATTACATTAAATGCATCATCTAATGCCTTTAAACTATCTACAGATTGAAATGTATTCAAACTAAACAAGCATGGCAAGTCCTCCAGTGAATCCTACTTCTTTCGCTTTCAGTAGTTTCTGACTTGCTATCTATATTCTCCCTATAATGCTAAATCTAACATCATGGCCTAAGCGCTACCACGGGTCATGCTGTGTTCTCTACTTATGTAAGCTTCCGTCTATTGCCATCTGCTCAAATCCTGCTCTTTTGACTGCTTCCAGGCCAGCTTCTACTAAGTGACATGGGTGTTTCCAAGCACCTTTCCATTCCTCCTCCTTCTAACTTTTCCTTTGTTCCCTTGCACGGTCTCTGGAGAGGAAACTAGGTTATAAAGAAAGGCGGACTTGGGGTGCTTAGCTTCTCCACCACACAGCCAGCCAGGGTCTACAAACACTGAACTTTAAACCTTCCTTAGTGTCTTGCTTGAACTGAGGATGCAGTAGAGCTCTATGTTCTGTTGTTTCTACTTGTGTTTTTGCTTATGGCAGCAACAGTGAAGGGCTTGGCTGGAAACACTCATCTCCAGTCCTATCCTCCTGTGTTCTGTTTGTCTTTATTTCCTTCGAGGGGAAAGAAGGTGTTAGGACCAATGAGTTTTAGAATCTAGAGGGAATAACTGCTTGGATTTTAATATTGTTAATTAGCAAGGCTAAAGACAGCCCCTCTGCTGGGAGTTAATAGGCTCCTTCCAGATAATTGACAGAGTCCAACAACCCAGCTCAAAAAGCTGTTCACTCTGTGTTCCCGTCTTGTGTTTTTGTTTTCTGATTTTTCTGACACCATTTTCTGGGTGGCCCCTGCTGGCCAGTCCTATCAGATTATTTAAATAATGCAGCCCTGAACACATGTAGATGACAGTGCTCTGTGAAAAGTTATTTTGTGTTTAGAATCCTGCAGCAAGGTGGAAAGAATTTAAAGCCGATTGCTTTTATTTTTTCCCCCTCCCTGTTTTGGTAACCATGGGGACAGGAGAGCAACATGTACCAAGCTGGTGGGAAGGAACAACCTTGGAAATTCTCCTACAGAGGAATGAGTAAAAAGTTATTGTGACATAGGATCCATGGGTACAGCTTTCTCTCACCCAAACCAGAAAGTCCAGTATCTGTGCAGGTACTGAGCTATCAGCACACCTGGGAAATGGCACCTTCTGTGACAGTGGAATTTTTCTAAAATCCCACTGAGAGCATGTGTGTAACACAGGGAGTGTCAAAAGATATTTTCATCCAGATATTTGAGGGGGGCATGGGATTAATATTCCTGTGTTGTATAAATAATACCATGAACGACTCAACTTTAGAGAATCAGAAAATAGTCAAAGAATTTTTTTACCTTCCAGTATCGAGGCACAAACTTCTGATCGAAGCAATTCTGGTTATGAGTTTGAATCCTCAGCCGGCATCTCCTGAAGTAGATATGCAAATGCGCCTGTGCATTGGTGGATTTTTAGTTCAAGACATTTCTATAGTTCTTTCAGAAATACTTTTTGTTGGAATGTTGACTTTGGATCACCCTTAAGAAAGAACAAGCATAAATGTGGAGGATTATTTAACGCATCCTAGAAAGTATGAGAACTCAGTGGATTTTACTCCTTTAGTTAGAAGAGGGGAGCTGAGAAGAACACAAATGTACATGCCCTGCCGGTTTAATGTTTAATCTCTATTTGCTTATCTGAACATTTCATCCCAGATCATTTTCATGTTTTCTTTGCTTGCATCACAGATATGAATAGTTGCATCCATATCATGCTTCACTTTGCATTTGTTGACATGACTGAACTATTTATTATGCTCCTGACAACTCCATTAGACACCACAAAAGCTTAGCCTTTAAGTATTTTTTATATACAACAGATATGAATTCAACTCCTTTACCAGTTACTATGTTTCTATCATGCCTCCACTAACTTCCTTTACCACAAGTCAAAGAGATGTTTATCTAAAGCCACGGTCACTGTCTCAACTGACAGAGTACCCTCAATCCCATTCTTCCCATCCCCCAACAGATTCCATGCATGCTGACCCCACACTATTCCACAGTCACAGGGAATTGAGATTTCTTAATTTGCTGTGTTCACATTCTGTCTCCTCCCTAATAATTACTACATTAAAATTTAAATTTATTATTACTGTGCATGAGCGTGCATGGTAAGTATGGGTGATGTGAATGTCAAGGTCAGAGGGCAATTTATGGGGTTAGTTATCTCCTTCCTCCTTTCCCTGGGTTCCGGGAGTGGGACTCAGATCACACGCACAGAGACAGTGATCTGGTTTGCCCAGCACGTACCTTTAAAGCCGGTTGAACCATCTCCCTGGCCGTCCACATGCTTTTGATACTGACTTCAACCTTCTGCACTAAGTATCCGTTTGTTTAACTTGGACTCTGTCTTGCTTCAGCTCGGATATCTTTGTTGTTGTTGTTTTTGTTTTTAGTTACTCTTTTTGCCAATTCTTGTTCCATACCGCACATTTAGAGGTATAGTCTGGGGCTATTCAGTTGTGTGAACGCCATCCTAGGATCTCACGTACAGCCATGAGCTGACTGCACACATTTCTTTCCACTACTTCATTTTGATTATCTTCCCTGTCCCCAGTCACTGCCATTTATTGCAACTGGCTGGACTGTGCGACTCCACTCAGCCTCCGAACTCGGCATACTGGCAACAGAGCTTACCTCCCAGCTGGGTTTTAAATTCACCTCACCTGTCAGTACCAGACATACCAAACATTAACCACATCCCTGATTCCCTCACCGCTCAACCATCTTCGTTTCTTTCCATCCTTGCCATTCCCTGCAAGGCTCTGCTTCCTCAAGGAGGATGGTTGACTGATCCTTGTGTGCTGGCCCAGACCTCCCATCATGCACAGCATGAGATACAGGGCCAACGAGGAGCAAAGGCAGGGGACCTCCTCTTCTCCTTTGCCTGGCAAATTCTACCTTTAGTATGACTTTGAAGCCCCTACAGGTTCATCATAGAAAGTCGGTAGCTTCTAAATTGGTTCTATTTCAGAAACTGCTTCTAGGTTTGAATGAAGCATCTGTGGAGATGGAGCCGCAGGGATACTGCACTGTGATCCTGAGTGTGGCATAGGGCCTATGTTCAATTGTCCCACAGAAGCAAATGGCAGGGGATGATGCAGCTGGGCCACAAGACAATCTCTCTGGAACCTGTTGTGATTTTTTTTGGTCAAAATTCTAAAATAAGATTCATTTAAGATTTTTTTAATGTTTCATTTATATTTGCAATTATCTCCCAAATCATGCTGTGTGCTGCTTGCCTACTCCCACTGTCCACCTCCTTGGTGACTGTGCCATCATTTACCTTCACTATGACACTTCTGCATGGGTGGGTGTTGACAACGGCCTACATGTCAGGGCGACAGCTGCTGGGATCGTACCAACCTGCTTGGAGCTGAAAGATTAATAGCGTTTTAAATTCCTCGGTGGTTTGGAATGTGGAGTGTTTCCCCATGGCAAATTATCCTGGTCCTTGCCTTTCACGGGTCCCCACTTCACAGTCGCAACTCTCCATCGCACGTTCAGAGTAGAAAATGTTCTGCCCGTGTCCGTGTGATAGAGCAGCGGTTTTCTATGAATCGAAC
>LOJH01014881.1:0-18617 GCA_001685095.1 Ellobius talpinus
ATAAGCTAGCTGTGCGGGAGCTGGGCAGGACGAAAAGCAGGCCTGCTCCCCTTTTCACTACAAAGCCACATCTACTGATGGAAGTCATTGATTAGGATATGAAGCTGCAGTTATTCTCTTTGGTCCTTTTTTTTGTCCATCTACAGAATATTTAATAAATGTCTGCTATGTGTCAGGCACTATTCTGGAGGCCAGTAAGCCTTGGGTCTTGATCTCTAGTGGGATAAATAAGGAGTAGAAACTATAACAGCAAATACACAGGGGTTAAAGGCACTAGAGAAAAGGAGGTGCTGACAGAGCATGTCTGGCCATGGGGAGAGCCTTGACTAAAGGGTCAGGGAAGATCCTGTGTGAGGGCTGTCTGCTGAGCAGAGCCCTCAACAGCAGCAAGGACCAATGCTCCAAAGCTCTGGATGATGAGGAATTGATGCAAAGTAAAGATGATATTAAGCTTTGAGAGGAGACTTGAATGTGGCATGGTAGATGGACTGGAAAACCATCAACTAGGAAAGAGTGAAAGAGAGGCAGGGAAGAAGCATGGAGGGAGGCAGGAGCCAGATGGTAGAGGGCCCCCCTACCATTGTGGGGGTTTGGATTTGACCTTAAGTGTCAGAATGCCATTAGATGAACTTGAATGAGAAAGCAACATAATGTGATTAAAATCTTAAAAGTAATGCTATATAGAGGTAGGATTGCAGGAGAAAATTTTAAGTATTGGCCTGACTGTTCTGTCTCTTATTGATCAAATCTGGCTCTTGTAATGACCTCTGAACCAAACCCCTAAGCAACCCATGCCAAGATAAACCACCAAATCTTAGTTCTATGACATTTCCATGGAGTTCTTTCTAAACAACTCTTGGTGTTTTGGTGGGTCCTTGGATATGTAAACTCACTATCTTAATTGCCTGATCAAGTTTGTCCCATCCTTAGTAAAATGTGGCACCCAGTATTAAATGTACCATTATTGTTTTTGAGATAGGCTGGCTTTGTACTCCCTATATAATCTAGGTTAGCCTAAAACTTAGGCCTTTTGCCTAAGTCTCCTGCTGAGAATAAAGGAGTGCACCTCTATGTACAGATTTTAAACATTTCTGATCAGCCCAGGATTACAAAGGACTGTTGATCCAAGGATGCTCATTAATGAAGAATATTAGACTAAGTCTTTACAGAAGAGATATTCCCAGTGTGGGAACTCTGGGTTCAGGGATGCTCCGTTTGCCCCATACACTTCTGTTAATGTTTTCAGTAAACTCTCCTCCTAGCCACAGAAAGTTAAATCAAAGGGATTTTAGACCAGAAGCGAGCCCCACACCAGTCCCCTTCCTGGAATATTACCTTCCTGCCTGCTTCAAATGCCTTCGCAGATCCCTTTATCTCGTCCCACCCCACACCCCACTTAAAATTCCTTCTTTAGCCTCTTATAAATCATCCAAACCCAAAGAAGACAACTTCTACCTTCTTCTTAGATCAAGGGTTGGTAAGGGAGGCTGCCCCAGCTAGGAGGGGGAGATGGCTGGAGAGCAAAGCAGGGGAGGTTGTTTTTGCTTTTCCTTTCCTTTTTGGATGGATGGTTTTGGGAACTGACCTGTGTCACTGTCTTGCAAACTTCCTATGCGCAGGGACAGAACCTGGCAAAGACCTTGAACATAGCTAATGCAAAGGGCAAAGTCATCTGAAAAAGAATTATTATTCATTTCCCATTGCATTTAATTTTGGCACCTTCATCAGGGTTTAAATTCTAGTACCATATCATATCAAAGGGAAAAAAGTATTTGATGTACGTGTTAATTACTGCTAAGATGTAGCTACTTAAATCAAGAGTTTAATCTTCATTTGACTATTCAGAGCGGCTCTGAGTGGGGGGGTGCAGAGAGCCCCTTTTGATTTAGGTTATTTAAATAGGTGATGAGAACTTCAAGCAAAATGGCTTCCTATGTTCTAAGCCAGAGTTTGGATGTCTTGCAATTAGTACCCAGCAGAAGGGAAAGCAGCTAAGAAAATCAAGTTCCTCTAGGAATTCCCAAGCCTTTGCCTTTTCTCTAAAGTTGGAAGAAAGCTCTGAGAAACAGTTTCATGTGCTCAAAGGCTTGAGATTCTGTGATAGACTAACAGTAAATGATATCTTCAAAGCATGCCAGAGGCTTAGGAATCGGATCTATAAAGAAAATAATATGCGATTATTTAAAAGCACAAGTTGTCAAAATGATGTGGCTCTGAGGTACAGTCTTCACGGGAGGCATCTTGGATGAATCCCTAATGCACCCGTTTTCATACCATGAAAGTCTAAAACTCATCGGAATGCCATGTTATTTGCTTAGTGATTAAATCACAGTCATTTGTTACGGCTTTACAAGAACATTGTTTTCTTGGATTTCCAAGGCTTTATTGCCTCAGATATAACAACTTGCTTCTAATAATCCCTATTGATTTTATTATATTACCCTATAGTTTTAGATATGCTTCACTGCCATGCGCTAGCCTTAATGTGCTTGACAAAATGAGATATGCTATCATGGTTCTCCAACCTTCTGTAGGTAATGACCTCGCTCGGGGTAGGTGAAAAACACTCATTCCTGGAGTCTGATTTGGGGCCCCGTCTGGACATTGCTTTATCCCAGGATGTTTGAGGTGCTGTCAGTAGGCTGGGAAGACCATGGCGAGTTGTGTTTTGAAGGGGCTCGAGAGATTCCATCTGTCTTTCTGTTTTGCTTTCCTTTTGGGAGGTGTGTGGCTTACACAGAGTGCTTTGTTTATGGCAATTATTCATATGCTGAACTGGCTTGTGGAGAACTTGGCGTTTTCAAGAGAAAGTTATGGAACCTCTGAGTAATGTTTCAATATGTCTTTTCAAGGTGCTTTCTAAATGTTGTTAAAAATGGTGATATATTTTATCTGAGGCTGACTTGACACACCCATTCTTTAGAGAAAGGTTTTTGGGTCTGCAGGGAGGAGAGTCACGGGTGTGCAGGTGTTGGGAAAGGAGTGGGGTCTGGCTTGAGAGGAGAGGAAGGACAGATCCTGAGAGCCCTCCTGGCTGTTACTGAAGGACACAGGGAGCCGCGTGTCTTGTTCTAACCAGATAGCAGTTAACTCTTCATTATACTTTAGAGGATACTGGATTCTTGACAACTGAGGGTTCAGATTCTACAAGAGTTAAATACAGTGGGATGCTAACTCCACTTTTCACTGTGCTCACGGCCAGTGCCTAGTGCTTCATCAGCAGCAAGTCCCTCAATTGTCACAGTAGATCTCATAAACTAGTGATGTGGGACTCCTCTCTGTAGGCTGTGAATATATTTTATTACCATTGCTTAATAAAGAATCTGCTTTGGGCCTATAGTAGGGCACAGTATAGCCAGGCAGGAAATCTGATATACAGAGAGTAGGCAGAGTCAGGGAGACGCCATGTAGCCACCAAAGGAGACAGACACCCGGGGGGAAACTTGCTGGTAAACACGAGCCTTGTGGTAAAATACAAAATAATAGAAATGGGTTCATTTAAGATATAAGAGTTAGTTAATAAGAAACCTAAGCTAATAGGCCAAGCAGTGTTGTAATTAATATAGTTTCTGTGCAATTATTTGGGTCTGGGCAGCCAGGAAACGAATGAGCAGCCTTTGCCTACAAAGTAGATGCTATTTGTTTTGACATCAAGTCTCACCATGTAGCCTGGGCTTAGCCTTGAACTCTCAATTCTATGGCCTCAGCCTCCCAACTGCTAATATTACATTCCCTGTTGAAACAGATACTATTCTTCACTCCATTTAATTTATTTATAAATATTTGTTTTTATTATTTAAAATTATGTATATGCGTGTGGTGGGTGCGTGTTTCTGTACAGGTATGTACATGGGGAATGAAGGTGTCTGCCGAGGTCAGAAGGAATTGCAGAGCGTTATGAGCTGCCTGATGTGGGTGCCGGGGCTGCCGGAGGAGCAGTGCATGTTCTTCACCACTGAGCAGTCTCACCATCCTCTTAGCTCAGCCTGTCCACTACCGTGCCTAAGGTCGCAATGTAGTTAGAGATTGTCCAACAATATACCTTCAGCTTCCAGGTATAGCATACAATTATTGGTATACTATACCTATAATTTACAAACATTAAAATCACTTGCTTTTCCCAACAACCTTTTAGGCCATATTTAGGATAAGAAAACAGAAATAGGCAGTCATTTGTCTAAGGCAACATAGCCCAAACTCTCCCTTTCTTAAATACACCCACACAGTGGATGATCTATGACCACGTCATGGGAAGGGAAGCCAAATACTGAGGCAGACTGCTTCACTAGCCAGCTGGCTCCTGCTTGCGGTGTCTGAGGCGAGCCCCTGGGGTCAGTGTTTAAATCAGCGTGCAGCCTTAGTCTAGATTACATAAAGACATGATGTAGGGAACCTCTTTATCTCTCACATCTCTGGGCATTGCTTCTGACCTACTCCCCTCTGTGTGCCCCACTTCACTCCCATTCCAAGTTCTTGGGAGGAAGGGATGATGTATCTATCTCAGGTTGAGAAATTCTGGAGCCTCTGCAATGGTTGGAATGATAATGAAGGAGCCTCTGTGAAGCTTGATGGAGATTCACAATAAGAAGGAGCAAATAAAACATGAAGGACCACAGCTGATGGGCCTGTAAGGAAGGAGAGGGGGTGCCTATGGTCAGGGGCTGCCAGTTCAGCTCTCTCCTAAAATTAAACAACATGGTGAGAAGAAAGGCCCTGTTGGACATCAAGCACACACATCACAAACCTCAAGAAAACCAACAGACTAAATAGAAAAGGACCCTTTCCCTGTGCTGATGCCGCTGTTAAGCAGAGCGTGTCTGTCCCGCCCGGCACCACAGGTGCTGCTGGCAGATGCCTTTGCACACTGAGGAGGTCATGGTGAGTGGTTCTCTGGATTCAATTAATGCACAAACCGGCCAGAGTGACAAAGAGGAGACAGAGTGTCTTCTCGCCTTCCATGCTGTTGCCCACCTAGTGGTGATGTGGACTTAGCGCTTTGAGATCCTTGGAAGACAAGTCAGGGCACCAACAAGGACAGTGCCCTTTGGATTGTTTATTCAACTGGGGATAAAGAAGTAGGACACAAGTGTGTCGAACAGGAGGGCCAAAGAGTGAGGTGAAGTTTTTGCGCCCTGGATCATTTGTTTTCTCCCTAAACAGATTATTCTTTTCTTTTCTGATTTCTGCAAGGGAGGAGAACAAAACCTGAGGTCTTTCTTAAAATACGAAGCATGAATCACTCCTGCTAGATGGATGAAGGAAGCGCCGTCAGGTATTTAAAATGCAGTTATAATCAGAAAGGGCAAGAAGTGGAGGTTTATTTTTAGTGGGCAAACAAGGGCACGTTTCTGCAGTGTGAACACCCTTTCCCCTTCCCATTCAGGTGGCTTCAGAGTGTCTAGGCACACTCACCTGGGTTAGTCACCTGCCAGATTGAGCTCACCAAGCCCAGGCTACAAGTCGTGTAATTCAGCTTTAAGTATCTTATTGCTTCACTGAAATGCTGCCATGGATGTTAATGGAGACAAATATTGTGGCTGTGATTTTTCAAAGGGCTGAGTAATTCCTAGACATCAATAACATCTGTCATGATGTAATGCAGGGCGACCTTAAGACTTGGGGCCAACAACCATGGAGGATGGGGCTGCTGGATGGAAGAAGTGCCGAGATATTGCTAAGTGGGGGACTTCAGATTCTGCCGTGTTGCAGGAATGGGGCGAGTTCCCTATCTTGTCCACAGCTGCAATAGCAACACAGCAGAGTCACTGCGATCCTAATCAACCCTGCTTCCGCTTGGCTAGAGCATACAAGACCGCATAGACTGCTTCTGGAGGGAGCAGGGGACTTGCTGAAGGTCAATCATTCAGGCACTCAAGGACCAGGCTAGAAGTAGGGTCTCAGAATTCCATACCCAGTCTCTTCTTGATACTTGTCAGAAAGATTTCTGAAATCCACTTGAATATATGGCCAGGAACAAGTGATTTTTTTCTTCCAAAAAGCTTCACGAAAACACTCAGGGTCAGTAATTGGAAGGAATCAGTTACTCTCAAACAAACTCCCCCTTTCAGTCAAATTCTGCAGGCTGCCCAACCCTTCCTACCCTTGGATTCATCCTTTCCATTGCTGCTCACATTATCTTGCTGCAAGATGAATCTGATGTTGTCACTCCCTGGAATGAAGACCTCCATCAGCCTCTCCATCTCTCCTCAGAATAAACGTGTCGCGTGTCCAGCCTTCCTCCCAGTCTGCAGTGTCAGGTCTGGCCCCTTTCTTCCCAGCACTCTGTGTTGTTTATGGCCGCTCCTGGCCTGTCTAACCTCCTAACACTGCAAATAAGCAATCCCCTATGTTTGGACCATATTCTCCCTGCCCGCTGCCCAGGAAACTCCCACCCATCCATCAAGAGGCAGATCTACCCCACCAGCCCCCAAGAACCACCCCTGCCTGCTTCTCCTGGTGGATAAGGAGCAGCTTCTCTGTAGGGCCATAGAACACTGCCCATCTGTTATTGATCACAAGAGCTACCTATGAAACTGCATTTTTTTTAATTTGAACTCCTTTGGTCAAGAATTGTTTCTTTACTTTGGCTTCAGGACACAGAGGAATTGATCTCTAACTGGCTGACAATCTTTCGCCCTGCTGTTTAGGTTTCATAATGCTGGAAGGTGCTAAGCAGGCTGCTGGGAGAGGAGACATTAATAATCTAACCCACAGCTGGAGACTCCATGTTACAGTACTGACCTACCAGCCATGATGTGTCCATTGGTGCAATAGTGGCATGACTGTTAGGAAGCTACTGGGCTGCTTCCTGACTGCATTTGAAGTTTGCTCAACAGGAGGGAATTTTACATACTGTGGGGCAGTCCTAAGTCGTAAGGCAGAACCTGCTATTGTTAATTTTTTAATGGACATGGTTGTGAAATCGCCTTCTAAGTATTTCTGTTTCTACCACAGGCCCGGGCTATTCACAGCCTTGACTAGAGAAGCTTCTTTGTACAGTGGGCAGCAGTCAATGGAAAGATGTTTGGCTGGGGAAGTACTGGGAATGAGAGACTGAGGGCTCAGTCATAAGGGGACCATCTTATTAGCCTTGCAATCCCAGATAGGGAGCACTGAGGAAGAGGAAGCAGAATTTAAGAGCCCAAATATGGGGAGGAGTCCCATGAAGGACTGTCATCTGGATATGAACAACATGGCCATTGCACTTAGCACATGCACCAGCTGTGATCATCTGCACAAGACCCATTCAAGATCAAGCCAATGACAATCCCTGCATGGGTGAGGGTGTGACCTCCAGGAACCACCCCTTACTGAGGGGCTATTGGCTGCTGAGGTAGGGATAATCACTCTTCTTTAGGGTGTGTCCACTGGTAGGTTTTACATAACCCAGTAGGTGGACACACACACACACACACACACACACACACACCACTAACTGACCTTAGTAGGTTACCCAAAAAGAAGACACGAAGTTAGAATGAGAATGTGTTACGGGAGATGCAGGTATAGCTGGAGAGTAGAAATGGGGCTGCATCTGATCATATTTCATTTATACATGTCTGAAATTCTCAAAGAATGTCTGTGCTCTTGGCACAGGCAGGTAGGTGCACTGTAAATAATTCTTCACCGACCAGATAAATGGATCTGGAATCAGAAGCCTGTTGGTGTGTGAATTTTTAAAGAGGGTTTAGGGCAAGCACGTTGGCCTTGGGAGATTCAGGTTTTTATAGAACTGGGTCTTGAGACCCTTGTGGGATTGGGAACTGGGGTCACAAAGACAGTGCCTCATCTTAGCAGCCTGTTGGGCATCTTCGAGGGGGTCTAGAGGACTGGGTGGGCCCTCGCCACCATACTCCTTGAAATTAGTATCCTCGTGCCACCTTGGGGACCAGCACCTGACATTCTAATGAAGGAAGTGGCACATCCAGTGTTGACAGACATTAAACAGATAAGGTGTAGTAACGGTGCAGTGTTTAACAAAGGGCAGGGCATGTGTATGCACACATGCTAGCTACAAAGGCCACAGGCCGCAGGGATACAGCAGAGTAACAGAGACTCTTCTGTGCAAAACGTTGTCTTTAATTGACTGGTGTCTTTGGGGAAGCATCAGGAGACAGAAGGAGAAACAGTCTTGGGTGAGGAAACCAGGAGCAGAGGTCACTGACCAACCAGGGTGATAACAGCCATCCCGGTGATTCTGCTACCGGTACAAGAGCTATTGATAGGTCCCCTTAAAGGTCAAACACAAAAGTGAACCGTGTGTGTGTGTGTGTGTGTGTGTGTGTGTGTGTAGGAATGATACTTTTGTAGGCAAGAAATCTTTGAGAAGAACCTTATCTTTGTGATTGAACTTTAGTATATCGAGGGGTGAAGAGGAGGGACTTCAGGCTGGGGAATGAGCAAGCTGAGCTCGAAGGAGCTGCTAATGGCACTGTTAAGGGAGCCAACCTAGGATACCTAGGATTGCCGGGAGAAGAAGAAAGAGGAACACCCAAAGCCAGGCTGGGAGCAGCTTTGAGTTGTTATCTTGTCTGTGATGCCTCAGGCAGCCTGCTAGCCTAACCTTATTGCTGGGCCAGGCTTCAGGGTGGCCCCTGCTGGGACAACCAATGGTGCCATCTTCACCAAGTCTGAGGCTGTCACCTGGAGATGAGAGCAAGTTTCTGTTAATTAAGAATGTCATGGCAGCTCCCTGGCTCATGGTGACTGATGCTGCCCATCCAACTGCCACGTGGCCAGTATGCCTACATGGTCCATCATCTCCTAATTAACACATCTTGTCAGGTCCAGCGGCCAGCTTCAGTAAACATGCTCTGAGCAGCTGTCACTGGGACCCTGTGTGGGACCTGCTGCCTCATTAGTGCAGAGAAAGGGAGGTGGCACCAGCAGCAGGGGGCAAAACAGAAATGCCCTTTATGGGGTATTAGTGGGGTAAGAGGGATATCAGATGCTGGGGAAGAACTGAGAGTCCAGCAGAGGGTTTGGCTTCAAGCACTAGAAGCCTTTCTTTCTCCTTGAAGACAGGGTGGGTGGCAGTGTGGTTAGGAAAATACCCTGGATCCAGAGACCGCTTCTCCTTCTGTCTCTTCCAACCCCCAGGAGTTCAGACTGCTGCATTGAAAAATGTCAGTTATCTCGGCCTACCTGGGAACTCCGCTGAGTAGGTGTTATGGTCTTATGGGTTCATGCTATACTGAGGAGCAACATCCCCACCCCTCCCAAAATGGCATACCATAGGGATACAAGGAGAAATCTTGGACTCGCCTCCACGATGTTGCTTGAGACACACCTCATTCATGCTTTCAAACTTTCCTACCATTTGTGGTGTCTGTCCTGCATCTGATCAAGTACTGGCTCTCTGCCCTCTCACGGTGGTCCAATTCCTTCCCTCTGTGAGGCCCAGCCAGCCTCTCTTCAAAAGGAATGCGAAAACATCTCAGAGAAAACGCCACCATGAAGCACCACCCAACAACCCTACTCTCCTCGCCTCGCCTGGCCTGGCAGTGACTGAGGATTGAGTGACTTAGCCCATTCCCCACTGGATCCCGAGCTCTGCATGTCTAAACTCTGCATCCATGAGAGTGTGCGTAGGCAGCTGGTCAATGTCTTCTGACTGGGAAGGCAGTAGATCCCCTTCTCACAACTTGCACAAGAGTGGTGAACTCAGTTTCCCTCAACAGTTTGCTCCTCACCAGCTCCTCTAGAGGTCTTCTAAGGTTTTGATCCTCATCTTTCTTCGGGCAGGGCATTTAGCAAAGATGCAAAATTGTCATTCTCTCTATCTGCATGCAGGGTGACTTTTGTCTCTCCCCATCTTCCCTATGTGCATCGGATTTGCTGAGTCTGTCCAGTGCAGTCTGCCGCCTGGAACCGGTTCCTGCTCTCTGCTGCCTTCTCATCACACTGTCCCTGTGTAGGATCTGTCCTGGGTGAAGTGTGAGCCACTGAGGATGCTGTGGAAGCATCTGGCAGCAGCAGGGAGGCCCACTTTTCCAGCCCCTCAGCAGCACCAAACCCACACAATTTGTAAATCTTCGATAATGAGCATTTAAAGGGCACATCCTAATGAAGGGATTCGGGACTGACTAGCCAGGAAATGCAGGCTGGAGAGATTTTAATTACAATGCTCCTTGTTCCCCCCTTCCCTCTTCTTCACCTACTCCCCTCTACCTGCTCCGTGATGCCTGTCTTCTTCTAGACCAGCAAAAAGCTAGTGTCATGTTTTCCTCCATTAACTTGTTCTTGAGGGGTCTTGGAGATTTCCTTCAGCCTAGAGCTTGGAAGGTTTGCTTTGACAGCGGATGTGCCCACGTGGGTAGAGGCAGACCGGGACTCTGCAGGGGGCCAAGCCAAGCAGATGTCACTCCCTCAGGAAGCCCAGTAGGGAGTCTGAGAGCACTCATGAATGAGTGGCAGCTGCCAGCCTTGGGAGCTTCCTGGGGTGAAGCTGGAGGGTGAGGGCTAGCGACCAGCTGAGGGCCTCCTGGGCCAAATGGGTGTCTCTTGGGCCTCTCAGGGAGCCTTCCTTTTCAAGTGGCTAAATGGAGAGTGTGCATCATAGCAGCTGCAGCTACACTGATTATGAGTGACTGTTCCTTGAAAGCCTTCCAGGTGCTCCTCCAGGTGCATGCCCACCTTGTCTATACCGCAGGAGGCCGAGCTGTGAGGACATTTCTACCGTAAGTTTCTGGTGGGATCAGTGAGGAGGCTGTGGCGGGGTGTAGGAAGAAGGAAAGTGAGGTGAACTGTGGTTCTCTTGTCTGAGGAACCACTTGGATGTGTCCACTGCTGGAGTGCATGCTGTCAAGGTGGCTTCTCTGAAGGATGCTGGACTTCTTCTTTTGACCACTTTCTCTTGTCACCCTCCGGACCTGGAGTTTTGCCTATCACCCAGTTTTGAGAACTGAATGCTTACTGTACCTCATTCATGGAACTTTCAGAAGGTCCATGCTGGCCAAAAAAGCTTGTCTTACTTCTGATTGGCCATCTGGCCTGAGGTTTGTCTCAGGTGTCCAAATCCATGCAGGACTGGACCTATCAGGACTACCCTCCGTAGCAGGCTCCAGGAAAACTCCCTTTTTTTAGCTGACCCTGGGATCAGCTGCACCCTCTCTTCCAGACAGCCCCTCCATATCCTTCCCATTCCACCTCTAGTGGAAGGCCTGATCAACTGGGAGAGAAAAACACTCTCTCCCAAACATGCCCTACCTCAAGGGTCAGCATCTGCCTCTGCCTAGTATTCTCTTCATTAAAATCTTAAACAAACCTTTAAAAAAATCTCACACGCGGGGACTCTACTTCCTTTCCATTCTTCATTTAGTTGTCTGTGCAATCAGTCACTAATCACTCATTCTACAACTTATGGGGAATTGCTAGGGGCCAGGATTAGCAAGCTTCATCCTATGTCGTCTTGACAACCTCAGCCAGATGTGTGTCATCATTATTGTTATTTTACACTTGAGGAAATGGAATTCAAAGAGGAAGAGGCTCTTGCTAAAGGTCCTAGGTCACATTACTGGTTGGAGCCGACATGTTTACACATGAGCACTTGTAGTCTCCAACTCCAGCATCTTGTTATTGGCAACCTGAGACTACATATGCAGAGTCTGAGGCCCCTGAAATGACGTTACCCCCTTTCCCTGCAGACCACACAAGTCATTGACTTTGTCCCGAACAGATAGAGCTCCGTGCACTTTAGAGAAGCAGAGGAGGTGGGAAGATGCCCATGGAGAAGTGTAGGTGGGGCAGGTGACCAATTCACCCCGACACGATTTACATCTGTAGCAGAGGGGACATGTCACACTGTCACAGCCTTCTCCTGTGTTCACATAATAACAATCCCTTTCCTTTAGCACGTTGTACTTTTCAAAGCACTTTCAAATCCATTAACTCATTTTATCCCCACCACAATCTAGCAAGGAGGCAGGAACTGTTATCCTTACTTCACAGATTAACAGGCTCAAGAACTGGGTAACTTAATCAGGTCCTAGAGCTTGGATGAAAACCTGGACCTCTGATTCCTTATTTATGTGCTGAACCTCAGCATCATTTTCTAGGTAGGAATGGGGCAACTTCAGTAGCTCCTGAAGTCCCAGCCACTCAGACTACCTGAAGCCATGGTTCTCAGGCTTGGGAGATGGTTCAGCAGATAAAAATCTCAATATCACACGCAAAGACTGGAGTTCAGACTCCCAGAACCCATGTAAAAGCTGGCAGATATGGCAGACATCTGTGATCCCAGCACTCAGGAGGCAGAGATGATATCCTCAGGGCAAGCAGGCTAGCCAGACTCAAAGGAATTGTCAGCTTTTCAGCTTAGGGAAAGGAAAGATCCTGACTCCACAAAAAGTGAAAAGATGGAGGAAGACACCTCATGCCAACTTTGGGTTTACACACACACACACAGCCCCTACCACATGTGCTAAACACATGAGAACATGTGAATACACAAATACATGAACTTAATAAATAAATAACTTAGTGGTTCTCATATTTGGCATCAGACTTTTGGACTTTGCTGTCAGAGGTATCGACTCAAAACTGCTACATGAAGCCCATAAGTCCTCTCCCTTCTCTGTCTGTCTGTCTGTCTGTCTGTCTCTCTCTCTCTCTGTGTGTGTGTGTGTGTGTGTGTGTGTGTGATTCTTCTTCTCTTTATCTCTGTCTCTGTCTCTCTACTTCCATCATGGGGTCCAACCCATGCCATGCACATGCTAGGCAGCTCTCTATGGCGATGCTCTCCCTGCAGTCTGGAATCTACATTTCTAATGGATTCTGACGCTGCTGGTCCTGGGGCTGTGCACTTTGAAAAGCTCTGAGCTAGAGCAGTGCTTCATGTATGTTCATACCAGAGCTATTTTATCAGCTACAATGAGAAACAGAAAGAATTGTCTTATGCGTGTCTCTCCCAGCAGTAAGGAATTAGTGTGTGTCTCGCTTCCCTGATGGATGTCTATGTGGCTTACAAATGGTGAGAAAACCCCAGGCTTTTTGGTTCACATGCAAAAGGAAAATGTCCACACATGTGATTATTAATTCATTGTTCAATTAAGTTATGATCTCTAAAATTATCACAATATTTGGCTCGGAGGAAAGCAGCATTGAATAGCTTGTTCCACGTGATGTGTGAATAATGTAACTTTATTATTTTTCTAGCTTGCAAGTAATTGTGACTGACACATTGGCAATAACACGGGTCACCTTCCCTCCCTCCCCTCTTCTCAACTTGGAGCATTTCCTTTCTTGTCGCTTTCCTTGCTCATCCCTTTTAGTTAACAACCTTCTTTCTGTGGCAGTTTCTGTCCAACCTGCCCCAAAAGTAGCTCCAAGGAAGAGGCATCCGGGTGAGGGACTATGGATGGAGCTCTCGTAAAGCCTGCCTGAACCCATGCTCACACTTCTGTTTCTGGCATGTCTTTTGCATGTGTACTTCCAGCTGACTTGAGAGGCAGTTGCTGTGACAGTGTGTGACAAGGTACGTACATTCTGATGAAGGTGGGTGTTTCTGTTTTCTTATTTTCTACCCTTTTTTTGTCCTAAACTCAGCCCACACCCCCCACTGGCTAACTCTCTAAGAAGTCCTCCACTCGCTTGAGCCTTGGGCACCTAGGCTGCAGAGAGCTGCCATCAGCACCAGGGACAGCTCCTGCACTTGTCCTCCCTGGAGGCTCCTCAGCTGCACAATGACAGTGTGAGGACCCTGCTAGTAAGGCCCCATCTGCCCCACCTACACCTATCTCCAGCCAGTTGAAGTCTAACTCTTTTTACAACATTCTTTGGCCATTCAAATCCAGCTCAGACATTATCTTGTCTTGCTCTACATCGTCCATCGGTGTAGATTTTCACACCAGCAAAACATGTTTAGGTACGGTTACGCAGAACCCGGGTGCTGACAGCTCGCCCACAGTGCAGACATGAAGAAGACAGGGAGGGTATAACAGACTGAGATGCTGTTTCCTATGGCTTAGTCATGTTCCTGCTGCAATGTTCCTATTCAGACGCCATTCCCTGCCTCTTGTCACTTCAGAAACTGCACTCTGTAGGATTCAGAACTGCTCTCTGGGGGATTTCCCCATCCTGTTCTGAGTTCTGGTGTGGTGACCCAGTTTAATTCCCTTCCAAACCCCAGCAGGAAGTGAAAATAATGTCTTTTTTTTCCAGGTACAGTGCCTCAGGCAGACTGAGGGTATGTCTTCTCTGCTGCCCTGTCCACACACTGAAAGCTCTGAAAGAGTGGACCCGGCTCCCACTTCAGAGGGGAGGGTATCAAAAGCAGCCAGTGGAGCACCTATATTATGATGTGCTTTATGGGGAATATTCCATGTGGTCTTCATAACAGCAAAATGCAAAATAGAGCATTGTTCTCCATCTGACATAGCTGATCAGTGTCAGAGCCAGACATGGTGACTTCCTAACCTGCAAAGTCACCAGGGCACAGATGACCATCCCCCTGGGGAAATGTCTACCCTCCCTGCTAATGCCTGGGACACCTCTAGACACCATTAATTAGAAGCAGCTGATAGGCTTGGGAGGTGGAGCCAGCTTGGGGAGGGGCAAGACAATTCTCCATAGTATTCAGGGGAAAGACCACTCTGATTGGAGAGGATGGGAAGGGTTCCAAAAGGAAGGAGGCTTGCATTTAGTTTTTGGGGTTTAAGGTTTACTTTTTCCTCTGGCAAAGGATAAAGGGAATCTGGCTTCTCTGGCTGGCAGTACACAGGGTATACCTGGCAAGTAGCGTGCTGGGGTGGAGCACTGTTCACGCTCCACAGCTCCTTCTTACTCTTGTCTTCCACCAGCCTGGACCATCTGCTCTCTGTTTAGAAGTAACAGTATCTCATTACAGATGGTTGTGAGCCACCATGTGGTTGTGGGGGGAATTGAACTCAGGGCCTCTGGAAGAGCAGCCAGTGCTTAGGGGAGGAAGGAACGGGAGAAGAGAAAAATGTACAGATCAATAAAAACAATAAAAAATTGATTTTAAAAAAGAAGTAGCATTATCTCCTACTATCCAAAATCATGTCCTGGGCTCTAGGCTCCAGGTCTGGGATTTCTTGGTGGCCTTGCTGGTGCTCTTCCCACTCCACTATGCCTCACTGCCTCTCTGGTCTCCTAGTGGAACAACTGCACAGGCAAAGCAAGGGGAGATGGTATCTCTAAAAAGCCCTTCCTGAACTGGTGGTCGGAGTCACTCCACTCAATGAGGGACACAGCCCAGATTGTGGCTCTGTTCACCCTTAAACTTCTAGATCAGGACTTGTTCTGATCTGATCTAAGAGCACTTTTTTGAAGACAAACCTTTGTTTCTCTGCTCAGTAGGTAGGACTCAACCTTGAACTTGTGTCCCAATGAGAAGCCTGCAGTGAGGCTGGGCTGGATAACTCACTTCTAGGCAGGCACAGGAAGGCATGTGCTGCCTTCTGCAGGGGAGGCACTCATGGGGGATCCTGGTGCTTTTGTCAAATGAAGAGTCACAGAGGAAACTGCTGTCACAAATATAAGTGAGTGATACACAGGGGACATAGAGTTTGGGGTTATACTGTGGTTTTAGGGAAGCAAAAGAAAGTCAGTGTTTGGAGGACTGGGCTGTTTGGGTGCCTCCAGACTCCCAGCAAAGAAGAATGGGACTATAAGGCTGAATCATTAAGGGCCAGTGGACTAGAGGAGGGGATTGGCTGCATAGGTAAGGCTGGAGAAAATGACTCCTCTAAGACACAAATGTCTTCAATTTAAAGTCTGTTCCCCAAATCCAGTCCCCACCAGAATGACAGATGAGAGTATGCAACCCAACTCTGTCATTTGCTATTTTTAGGACTTTGGGGGAAATCACATAAAGCTGCATCTCTGCTTCCTTGTTTGTAAAATGGGAGTGGTACACATTCTTCTTAGAACTGGGATAATGGATGCTCAGGGTAGACGCCAGGAAAGGCATGCATCAGGCACAGAGTAAGCGTGGGTTATTATTACTGCTATTTTTATTTTTGAGCCAATTATCTTTCTTTGCTATGGAGGACCCCTTTCAAAGATTCTGAAGGATGAAATGAGGAGACAGGCTGGCAACAGCCACAGATGCCCAGGAATTGAGTGTCTTTCTTTTACTCCTTCCTGAAGCATACTCTCTCGAGGGCTCTTGATGTGCTTAACTCTTGTGGGAAATGGATAGGATGTCATCAGCTATATGAGAGCTATGCCTTCAAGTCAGGCTGATGCTGCCTCCTGGATCCGCAGCATTCTGACTCACAGTTTCTTCCTGTCTTCCTGACTTCCTATACTGTCACTCACTTTTCTGTACCCCTGACCAGGCTAGACCCCCTCACCATCCACTGACCCCTTGCTTTCCTGCTGTTGTGGTTCTGGTCTGAGGGGCTACAGTTAGTCCTTTGCACCTCCTCAGAGCAGTCAGAGGTACTGGATGTGAGGCTGGGTGCTCTGATGTTGAGTTTGAATCCTGGATCGACCACTTCATGTGTACTCTTAAGAGAGTCACTTGGTGTCAGGGACATTTGGCACATCAGTATAATGAGGGTAATGGTCACATTGGGGCATTACTGAGAGGTAAAAGAGATAACACACAGAAGTACCTAGGAAAATAGATGCTTGCTATGTCCAAAGTTCCTAGAGCCCTTCTTCCTCTGGTCTTGAAGCCTTCATAGAGAAAGGGTAGAGGAAGGGTAGCACATTGCCTTTCCTCCAACATAGCATATTGCCTTTCCTTCAACAACATAACACCTCCATCATCACCCTCACTCTGTGACCTCGATCCCCTCATTATGCTCTGGAAAACCCATGGTGAAGGAGGTTTTCAGCCAGGAATATCTTTGAGGGTGAAGGACAGAGTTCCCATAAGTAGTATGTTAAGACCTGATTTTCAAGCTGAAGGCCATTCCCAGCAGTGTCTGTTCACCTAGCACATAATGTCATGGTTCTTCCTCTGCACCAGGTCCCAACCTCTGTGCTCCCTTCCTTTCCTCAGCTATCTTCAATCCAAGCTTCTACCCTTGTCTGTTCACAACTCTAACAGGCGCACTTAGCTAGTTCACCCCTTGCAAATGCCACCCATAGGAATTTCCATTCAAAGGAAAAAGAATCATATCTAAATCCCAATGAAAATATAATTAGTGTTGTCTAGGCTGATGGAATTATACTTAGAGAGTGAGGGAGCAATTTTTCTTTCTTGGGATGGATGCCTCTGCAGACTGGTCACTTAAAAAAGTGAAGTGCATGCCTTTAATCTCAGCACTCGAGGGGCAGAAGCAGGCAGGTCTCTGAGTTTCAGGACAGGCTGGACTATGTAGCAAGTTTAAGGCCAGCCAGGAATACATAACTACACAGTAAGACTCTGTCTCAAAACATATAAAAAGGTTAAAATGCAAAAGAGGTTTGTCTGTAGCAAAAATTTATTAATAAATAACTCCATCTATTTATCTAACCATCTGTTCATCTGTCCATCAATTCACCCAATTACAAGTCCATCCATCTTTTCATCAAGTACACATTTATGTAATATCTTCAATGTGCCAAATCCAGGGGTGGCAACAGGAAGACAGACAAGTAAACCAATGATCACAGCAGTGTGGGCTATGCTAGGAACACAGGTGCAGCGCAGACAATGGCATCTGCATCAGAGGGAGAAAAGGATGGCTTTTTAGAAGAGACACTTGAATTAAAGTCTGAGGAACAGAGTAAATTTAACCTTGTAGTTTTCTTTTATTGTTAAATGCATAGCACCAGAGTCAATAAAATAAAGCATCTTTTAAAAAATCATGTGTACATAGTTATGGTTATATGCACTTGAGTGCAGCTGCCATGGAAGCCAGAAGAAGGTAGTGGGTCCCCTAGAACTGAAGTTAGGGTGGTTGTGAGACGCCTGGGTGGTGGGAGCTGAACTTGGGTGCCCTGCAAGAGCAGTACCCACTCTTCACTGCCGGGATGTTCTCCAGCCCAAACTTGGTCATCTTACATTGTTTTTGCCTTCTCAGGTTTTCATGGAGTTGGAAAGTTCTGGAAGTGGGAACCTCAGAACAAGAAGACAACTTGTTTTTGCTTTGGGGTTGTTTAGTTCTAATTTTTCAGTTTCTAAGAACATAGAACATAAATTTCTCTTTTTTTCTAGTTACCCCTATCTTTTTTTAAAAAAAAAACTGGCACACATTTAATTATACATGATGGGTTTCATTATGGCATGTTTGGACACGTATACAATGTATTTTAAATCATATTCTCCCCATTACCTCTGTTCTCTCCCTTCCTCTCCAAATGACCTCCTTCCTTCTCCTGCCATTCTCTTTGTTGGTTTCATTCTTTTCTTTCTAAGGCTAGAGAGATGGCCTAGCAGTTAAGAGCACTGACTGCTTTACCAGAAAACCTGGGTTCAATTCCACATGGCAGCTAACAACTATCTGTAACTCCAAGATTTGACACTCTCACAGAGACATACATTCAGGAAAAACACCAATTTATATAAAATAAAAAGAAACACATTATTTAAAAAAATTGGTGACCCATTACATTTTATTAGTATTTCTTATAAAATGTATTTATTTTTATGGTCTGGTATGTGCGTGTGTGTGTATGTGTGCGTGCGTGTGTGTGTGTGTGTGTGTGTGTGTGTGTGTGTG
>LOJH01014882.1:7730-21405 GCA_001685095.1 Ellobius talpinus
TGTGTGTGTGTGTGTGTGTGTGTGTGTGTGTGTGTGTGTGTGTGTGTATAAGAGTATGCCATGAACATGCTGGTACTTATGGAGGCCAGAAGAGGGCATTAGATTCTGAGAAACTAGAGTTACAGGTGGTTGTGAGCCACCTGATATCAGTGCTGGGAACCAAACCCAGATCCTCTGGAAGAGCAGCAACAGCTCTTAATTGCTCAACTGTCTCTCCAACCTCATTGCTTTTTGTTGGTGGTGTTGGTTCTTTGAAACAGGTCTCTCACTCTATAGCCCAGGCTGACCTGAAACTCACTATGTAACCTAAGCTGGATTCAAACTCATGGCAATCTTTCTGCCTTAGTCTTCCAGATGCAGGAGTTACAGGGATGAGCCACCACCTCTTGCTTGGTTGGCAACCTGAAGGAATCTCTTCTAAGTTGTATAGGGAAGAAGCAGCATTGGGCTTTCACCAGTCTGACTCCTCAGCCTTTTCTAATCTCCACGACTGCAGGTCAGAAGACTGAGATGGCTTAAATGATAATGTCCCCACGATTCTCAGGCACTTGAATACATGGTCCCGTTGGTGACTATTTGGGGAGGATTAGAAGTCAACAGCCTTGCTAGAAGAAGTTATTACTGGTGTGGGAGCTGACCATCCAAGACTCCCCATTTTCAGTGTGCTTTCTCTGCTTCCAGTTTGTGGATCTGTCAGTTGTTGCTTCAGCCACCTCCCACCTGGTACCTCCACTCCACCGTCATGGATGACACTCCTCTGGAACCAGAAGCCCTAATAAACTTTTTCTTCCATATCTTGCCTTTGTCTTAGTGTCTGTCACAGCAATAGAGAAGCGACTACAGCGGAAGTTGGTACCAGGAAGTGGGCTATGGCTATGACAGACCTTCCTGTGGTTCACTGGAGGAATGTGAAAGACTCTGGGACTTTGAATCCGAATAGCTGAATGCTGTATAAGTGAGCTTAGTGGGTCATCCTACTAGGAGCTTTGAAGATATCCGTGCTGAGAACAGTGGGCCTATGGAAGCCTAGCTCAAGAGGTTCCAGAGAGTAATAATGTTAACAGCTAGGTTAGAGACTGTTCTTTGAGATTTTAGCAAAGAATGTGGCTGCCTTCTGACCTTGTCCTAAGAGCATGCCTGAGGCTAAACTGAAGAGTAATGGACTAATTTCTTTATCAGAGATTTTTCAAGACGGACTAATAGGAACAATGCTATTTAGTTATTATTAATCATTCTTATGCAGGTGTACAATGAAGAACAAGTGGGAAATGCAAAATGTATACAGTTTGGGAAGGAAAAGGACTCTGGCAAGATTAATGTTACAGACTAGGCTTGTGCTGGAAGAGATGCTGTAATTGTTAAAGAGAGTGACACCATTAAAGGAGATTGGAATAAAGGGAAGGATGCTCTCAGAACAAGATCACAGAGCAATAAGAAATTAAAGCCAATAACTAAGATGTGATTCAATGAGGCCAGGATCCATCTCAAGCTGGCAGCCAACCTGAGAATGTCATCCATGTGGTCCTGGCTTTAGAATCACGAAGGATTTTAGTAAAGAGGTTGTAGGCTTCTCCTCTGTGGTCAAGGAGAGCCTCTGAGGCCAAGCAGTGGGTTGCAGTGCAGTACCTACAGGAAAATCCCGAGAGAGCAAAAGGCCATGAGAGAGAGGCCTTTTTGTGAACTGTGAATGTGAAACCTTGCCTGCATTGGAGACCCCAAGATGTTGGACATGCCAGAGCCTTGGAAGATCCACCAAGCAAAGCTGCACACAGGAAGTGAAACCGGCCCAAGAGAGAGAAATATGTTCCAATCAGCAAAGCTGGAAGGGTGGGGCCGTCTAGGCCCTTTGACGTTGGACTTGGAGCTCCAGGATTTGAAGTTTGACTCTTAGGTTTCAGTCTTGCCTTCATCCAGTCTTTCCTCACTATGACACCGTTCCTTCGTTTTGGAATTGTAATGTATATTCTGTGTCATTGTATGTTGGAAGTATGTAATTTTACAGGAAGTTACAATTAACCGAGTGCCTTGAATTTCAGAAGAGACTTTAAACTTTGGACTTTTAAACAATATTGAGACCGAAAGGCTACGGGGACTTTTGAAGCTAAAATAAATGCATTTTATATTTTAATATGGCCACAAGATGATGGCCACACTAAATACCAGGGGTGGAATGTGGTAGTTTGAGTGAGACACCCCCTTTAAGTCTCGGGCATTTGAGCGCTTGGTTCTCAATTGGTAACTCTTTGGGAATGACTGAGGTGTGGCATTTCTGGAGAAAGTATGTCACCAAGGGTGGGCTTTGGGTTTCCAAAACACTAGATTATTTTGACTTTACTCTTCCATTTCCTGTTTGTAGATTGAGATGTGAGCTCTGAGCTGCTGTGCTACCTCGCTCTGCCACCATGGACTCTCACCATATGGAACCAAGAGCCCCAAATAAACACTTTATCCTATAGGTTGCCTTTGTCACAGACTTCTGGCATGGCAATAGAAAAGAAACTAAGCTATAGACCCGAAACATTCTTCTCCACACTATTTACTGTGGCATCTCAGGAAGAAAAGCTTCCCTGAAATCTGGCCCGCCCTTTCGATCCTCCTTCTGCTGATCAAATGGAAGCTTGCACTGTGTTTGCACATTGTCTGTGCGTCAAATTTAATTCCCAAGCAGAAACTTCGTCTAACACTACATCCTGCAGGTTCGCACATAGCTGAAGTGTAGTGAGCATTCATAACGATTTGAGTGGCATCTGTTTAATAAGAAAAATTTTACCATTAATATCTCTCTGTTCATTTGGCATACTTAAATGCTGAAAATAGCACACCGAACTCAGCTCTATTATACAGTCATTTAAAATGTGTCTCTGTGTGTATTAGCCCATTGTGACCCCGGTTTCTGCATGGTTCAGATAGGTTACATTTCCGGGAAAAATCTCTGAGACTGGTCCTCATTCATCACCCCTCAGTGAGAGCTGGAGCATTTTCAGAACCTAGCCAGGCAAAGGACAGGAAGAAAGGGAGTTCAGAAAGAAAGCTGCTTTCCTACCATGTGCATCACATATGATTCGTAGGTGCTTCTTAACATTTACATTTTATCATTCTCGTTAACAAGGAATCAGACTTGTTTTTTGATATTAATATAGCTACTTCTTTCTTTTTACTATGCTTATCTGGTCCATATTTATCATATATATTTTTTCACAAACTCCTTTACCAAATCATAAGCTACAAAGCTTTAACGCAGCCCCTACTCTTAGGCAGTCAGCGTTGCCAGTGCCATGCCTTTCTCTACCCCAACTTTACCTAATTCTGGTCTCAAAGCCCAGTAGGCTACTCGGGGTTACCTAGCAGGACCCTGAAGAGCCCAACTCAAAAAGTAAAAGGCTTTTAAATCATTGTTTGGGAATTTTATTTTGCATCTTTGTTTATAGACAAAATTTTAATTTACTTTTAAATTTTTTCATCATAAAAAAAGCTGTGTATCATTGTTGTATGTTTAGAATGACTGAGAACTCCAAATTAACATTGTGGCTGAAGGAGCCCTGGACAATTTGAACATGTGGCTCTGGCAGGTCTCCAATTCCCTCTGCCTTTCTTGGAGCTAGCCACCAAGGTCCATTTCCTTGTTTCGCTATCCCTCCTTCTGAGACTGACTACAAAGGTCCAGCTATCGAAGTATTAAAATCCAGCAATCAAAACTCCTTTTGGTTCACCTAATAAACATACCCAATTAAAATTAAATGCCTCATCCTAACATGGGGTTTCCTCTTGTACCTTTATAAACTGCCATTTTCCTGTGTGCCACGTCTGTCCCCTCTCTATCCAGGGGCAGTCCTTTGTTCTCCAGGACAAATTCCTCTTCCCTTCTCCCTCATCCTCTATCCCCTGTCTCTGTCTCTTATCCATGCCCTCTGTCCCTCTGGGGCAAATTAATCTCCTTTGTGCTGAGAACTTGGTTTTGGGGGTCCTGAGCCGATACTTTCAGTGGCTTCGTCTTGAACAAAAGACATGGATTATGTTCTAGTTCAAAGCCTTTGTGANAAAGCCTTTGTGAGTCATCCTGAGTTAACTGCTACCAACATGGCTTCTAAAACAAAACCCTCTGCTGCCATGGAATGGCACCAGGTGCCCAGTCCTTAGCTGTAAGCCGAGGAGGCTCACCTATGCTTCCAAAGCCGTAGATTACGATGGAGTCTGCTTCCTGCTTCCAGGTGAGTAAAATGCCCATGACCGGCACCAAGTATAACATCATATACATCGATTTTCTTAAACAAGGCCAAATGCTGAGTACAGGTATTCTCCTTCCACGATGCTGCGAAGGGATTCTGGTCCTTCCCTGTCAGCAGTGTGGAAGGAAAAGACGTGGGAGACAGAACCACTGCGACGATCTTTCCACTTACGTCGCAAAGACTCCTACGAGCAAACCTAGGCTACTGGTCACTATATCTCGGCAAAGTCAGATCTCCTTTCTCTTGGAGTGAAAGGGGTGAGGTAAGAAAGCTTGGGGCCCTCCCTTAAAGCCAACGACATCAATTTTCCTCAAAATCTTTCAGCGCAGCTCTACCGTTTTCTAACTCTGACTAATACTGAAAACACTGAGGTCACATTTCTCCCCTACATTTGTCAATCCAGTTAAAGATCCCTTATTTGCTATTGAACTTCACTAGTTGCCCTTGAGCGCTAAACCTGGTAATCAAGCCCTTAAATATTTCAGCTATTACTTATTCATTCAGTATCAGGTGGTTGCACAGAGTAAACTTGGAAAATATATTGGTCAATGTCTATGGAAATGTATTGAGTGCCATCTCCGTCCTAAAGAACCTGTACAAAGGGGTTCTGCTGTTACACCTGAACAGCTGTTTACTGCAGCTGCCAGTGCCTGAGCAAATGCTCCTCTCTCACACCAACAAGAATTATTTTCAATCTCTCTCTCTCTCTCTCTCTCTCTCTCTCCTTTTGTTGTTGTTGGTTTGGTTTTGTTTTTGTTTGAGACAGGGTCTCTGTATAGTCTTGGCTATCCTAGAATTTGCTCTGGAGAGGAAATTGGCCTCTAACTCTAGTCATGGAGATCCACCTGCCTCTGCCTCTTGAGTGCTGGGATTAAAGGTGTGTACTGCCACCACCTGGCCTAAAATCTCTTTTTAAGGCTTAGGCTTACCTCCCATCCTGACTAGATTTATGTTGAAACTCCATCTAAGCAGTTAACTCTGTGGCACAACAAGGTAGAGGTCATTGGTTGATTGATTGTTTGGGGGTTTGTTGCTGTTTGTTTATTTAGTTGATGAGGTTTTTGTTTGTTTGTTTTGTTTTTCCGTTAATACCATTCCATGGAGGAAGGAGGAGTCTCAAGTGGCCTGCTTCCTGTGTCCTCCACTGGTACACTCACCAATGGAACTTCCTCCCCCACTAGCATCCAAAACACAGTGTCTTCACTTTTCTCCATGCAGGTGGCTTACAGATGAGCTGCTTGTAATGATTCTCTGGTCATACTTTTGGCATTCCTAAAGTTGACCGTTTAGCTCTAATTTTATACTTAATTTTTTAAAGTTAATCTTTCTATAAATTCCAGACAAGGGGAAATTTATACATACCTTAGCCCTCCATTTTTCCTCAATTATCAATAATACAGACTCCAACTTAGAAACTTAAGGGTAAAAGTGAGGAGCTTGCAGGCAGGTGACCAGGAAAAGCATGAGGGCAGTCAACACGATCAGGGAGACTCCAAGTGCACCCTGGCTAAAACATGGCCTAGCCGTGCAGAGCATGCGTGCTTCTTAGATTCTAGTGAAAAGAATGGCAGATAAAAAGTGAGGGTGAACACTATTGTATCTTTTGTTGGTCTTTTTATTAAAATAAGGCTGTGTATTTGACTGTGTAAACTTCATTAACTGAGGATAAATAAGAACAAGGAGACAGGAACCATGGCACCTTTTACTTTAAATACTAGACCAGCAACAGATGTGTGTGCTGAGCTTAGTGTCATGGGCCCCTACTAAAGCTGTCAAATATAACAGTGAACTTTGTTCTCCAGAGTCACTTTGTGATTCGTTCATTTATGTGCCAATGGTAAAAAAGATGACCACTTTTTTTAAACAGGCAAAGTCACATGACTTCAGAAGATTTTTTTTGATTGCTGCCAATTAAATTTCTCCAGAATTTTACTATCCATGAAATCACAATATACTATCATAAAAATGAATAGAAAACTAATTATTGAACACATTCAAGGCTCTTCAAGCAGAACTCAGAAGAAAAGATTTCAAAATTCTATTCAGATAAAATGTTCATCTTCTCAGAGAGTCCTATTTAAGTGGGTTTAGAAGCAGAAGCATATTACTTAAAATGAAGGTAGCCATAATTAATATCACTTGAAGAACAATACACTATAGCATAATTCAGCTCATAAAGTACATTCTGAAGACTCTTAAAGGCACAAACTGGTTCACCCACCTTCAATGGGAAGGTCATTTTACACAAGCACAAAGTGGGGGACAAGAGACGATCTATTAATAGGAAGGCAGGTGGCACTGATTAAAAGAAAACAGTCGAAGATTATCATTTGGAAGTAATTTCACAAGTACGTGCTCAGAGTTAATCTAGTCTGGAAAATGCTCTCCGAGAGTAATGCAAACTTTTATAATTAGGAAGTGTTTAAGATGAAAACTTAGCAGCCTAATCACATTGTCCTATATACAAAGCACACAGTTAGATGTTTTGCATCTGAATATCTTTCAGATTGTAGGGCATCTTTATGCACCATCCTTCAAGCCATACAGCTCAGGAGAGGGAATTGATTCTGCTGCTTAGCAAGCTGTTCTATATTTTATATAACCAATAGAAATGGTTGATCAATAAATACTTATCAATAACACCTTTAATGAGAATTCATAGAAAATAAATGTTTGATGATGGTAGTCTTTCTCAGAGCACAGGATAATACTGACATAATTTCATATAAATCACCAGCTGAGCAAGTCTGGGGAACCATCTTACACTGCCACTCACTTTCAGCCTTACATGCTCTCCATGGATGAGAAAGGGACAGGCACTGGGCACAGTGGAGTAGTCTGTGACATCTTACAACTCACTCATGTAATGCATAAGGAAAAATATTTTCAAGAGTTTAGAAAACACCGTGTTGGACCAGGGAAGAGCCTTTAAGGAGCAGACGGTAAACCTTCCTCATTTTGCTCTCCTTCTATGAGTTCTACTGTGTATAGTAGTGTGCTCTAGCTTGGATCCAACTGTCAACAGTAACAACCTAGGGCTGTTGAAAAATTGAGACACTTGAACCTGGACCCAAAGATATTCTAATTAAGTAATAATAATGATTGATAGTCAACCACCTTCCAGACTGAACTTCCGATTGGAAGAAGCTCCTCTGAACCTGAAAACTTTCCATGAAGCTTAAAATATCATTCTCAGTATGTCTAAAGAAGTCGTGGAGGAGTCTAACTATGCAGTTCTAATTCACTACATTAAAATGATCAATTGTTGTATGAACAGTCTTGAGCATGTTTTGTGGTGAACCCATGTGCATACTTATGTTAGAGTGCAGTAGAAGTAGAAACATGGAGTCATAGGATGTGTGCACACTCACTTTAGCAGCTACTACATGGGCTGGGGAGGCTGCTCAGTGGGTGCAGCATTCATCAGACAGGTGTGAGGAACTGGATTCCAGTCCCCTGAACTCACAGAAGAGTCCGATGCTGTAGGTCGCCCAGGTCTGTAATCCCAGAAGGGAGAGGCAGAAACAGAAGACTCTCCAGAGCTCATGAGACCAACCAGCCTGGTTTCCTAAGTGATGAACAATTGGAAGGCTTCCTCAAACAAGGTGAGACGTGAGGACCAGCACCCATGGTGGTTTCTGGCCTCTACGTGAGTGCTGTGCCATGCACATGCATACAGGCATGCAAACACTCACACACAGTTATAGACACATGAAAAGACTTTAAAAGCGGATACTACAAAATGGTTCTTGATCAATGTACAGCCCTCCTCGCAAAGACAGGGTTCTGGCTGCTCCACATTTACAGAAGCTTGGTGTACCCTGTCTCTTTCAAGGCAGACACTGAAGTGCTGTTATTTTTCTAATGCCTATTTAAGCTCTTAACCATGATTACCATTTCATTTTTATGAGATTCCAAGTCATTTTCTGTCTTTGTGAGTATGTGTGTTTGTGTTTGTATGTATGCATTTGTATATGTTTTTGTGTGTGCATGTGTAATGTAAACTGGTATTTTAATGTTAGATTACAACCATATATGCAGCTTTGTGTATAACTGAAATCTTTATGAGAATTTCCAATATTCATAATAATCTTCAGAAATATGATTTTTTTATTTTATTTATTCTATGTATGAGTGCTCTATCTGCACATGCAACTTTATGACAGAAGAGGGCACCAGTTCTCATTGTAGATGGCTGTGAGTCACCATGTGTTTGCTGGGAACTGAACTCAGGACCTCTGCAAAAACAGCCAATGCTCTTAACTGCTGAGCCATCTCTCCAGCCCCCAAAAATATTATTTTTAGGGTATCAGTCTAACCCACCTCATTGAAGGTAGTTAATTGTGCTCTAAAAACTGATTAAAAGCATACTGAAGGAAACAATACTGAAATTGACATAGAGCCCATAATTTCACTAGTTCGAGTTTCTTGTTAATTTTTAAAAGATTTTATTTTTAATTATGTGAATATGTGTAGATCTATGTGTAGGTTTGTGCACATGAGTGGAATGCCCACAGAGGCTAGAAGAGGGTGTCAGATCCTCTAGAGCTAGAGTTACAAAGCTTTGTAGTTGGATTGTAAGCTACCCAACACGGGTGCTAGGAATTGAACTCCAATCCTCTGCAAGAGCATTGTGACCTCTTAACCTCTGAGTCGTCTCTTTAGCCCACTACTTTAGTTTTAATTCCTTCTCTCTTTTTTTTCTTGTCTAAATCATGGAGATTAGACTGACTCAATTGTAATTGCTTTACCGCAAGACAGACAGCAATACCGTGGTCACCACAGGAGGATGACGACATACAACGTGGTTCTTTTAGGAGAACTTGGGACCAATGGAGCGAGGGACATATGATCTGGAAACCATTTGTATTATGTGAGACAAGGTGTAATTGGCACATTCATGTTTTAATGTCAGCCTAGTCTCTTGGAATATGGGTCTCTTGGTAAATGTGTTCTCAAAACCAGAAGTACAGTTAGGCACTCTGCAAATAAATTCTGAGCACTCTCCTGTGGCAATATCAAAAATGCCAAACTCTGCACACACCACAAGTATTAATTCTACAGCTAATCATTACAGGGAATTATAACAGTGGATTAAAACTCCCCATTAGAATAGGCATAAAAGATTACAAGACTTTAATAAGAATGTTGTTATTAACTAGACTTTAGTGTAAATATCCACCTAACCAAGGTAACTGTTACTGCTATACTCCTTTGTCTTAGCACATTTATTACTGTAATTAAGTATTTGAGGCAGGCTTCTATATGAAGAAGGGGTTTTATTTTGGCTCATGGTGATGAAGGAGCAAAGACTACGAGCTTTGGTTGGTGCCTTGTCCATGCTACATGGCAGCCTTGAGGGATGGGGGCCGCATGACAAAGTATGGGATACTTACAAATGTGCATGTATCTGGCCTCTTTCCCCACCTTGATAAAGCACTAACAATCAGTCACAGGACTTCACTCTCAGGGTTTTATCTAGTTCCAACCAATTCTCAAAGACCCCTGCATCTAAACGCTCTAGTTAGATTGTTTCCATCTCCTTAACACCCCAAAGTGGGGGTAAATTGCAACACTTGCTGTATCAAAACCATGGCTGTCCCATGTAGCTGATTTAATAAACTCATTTTTTTCTGGACAACTCTTAGCATTAGATTATCAGTCTAATATCTTGTGCATGTTAGGATATACATACATACATACATACATACTGTATGTTTTGGGAGTGTTTATTTTTCACTGTTTTGGTTTTTGTTTTGTTTGTTTTTTGATGGCAGTGTTTCTCCACATAGCCCTGACTGTCCTGGAACTCACTAGACAGACCAGGCTGGCCTTGAACTCACAGAAATCCACCTACCTCTGCCTCACAAGTGCTAGTATTATACCTGGAAAGATATATTTCAATGTACTTATCATACAACTACAATGGAAGATTCAAAAACCACTTGTATACCTAATATGTAGGAACACATGGAAGAGCTCTCTGAGGTTGTAGTGGAAAGAAAAGAGTGATTATGACAGGACATAAAGCATCTTCTATGAACCTCACAAGTCAGTATAAACGACAGCATTCCGCTTAACCAGAAAAGAAACCAATAGCTTGATTTTGCAATGGATTAGGCTTAAAAATGTAAATGTTGAAAATACTGAGGCAAATCAGATGCCAATGCGCTCAAGACACGGTGCCTGCACTGAGCTTGTTTCGAAGCCTGTGGCCTTATCTTTCCTCTCCCTGCTAATGCGGTTGATGATGCTGCACCCAGCATCTGCATCTTCTTTTGCATGTTGAGATCAGTTCAGTAATAACCTGCATTTTACAAATTGTAGCAACAACTGCCTTCTTCCTTGAGTTCGCTTGTAGACCTCTATGTAATTTTGGTTCATATCATCCATGGACACATTGCACTCATGGTCCTTGTTGTGGGCAAGATGTTGGAGCACCAGTTCACCTAACGGCATTTCCATAAGGGATGACTTGTTATCACAACCAGAACTTAAACCAAAAACTACCAGAGCAAAGCCCCAAGTGCAAACACTTGTTTCCTCTGACACGAATGCCTTTCTCACTGTTTCCTGGACTTGGGTGGGTAACTCCAAAGACACCCTCCCACTCCCATCCCATGGCCTCTTGGAGTTTCCGTTTGCCTGTACTGTTGTTTTTCTCTCAATCTCTGGTAAAAATATTCTCCAGATTAAATTTAAAAGGCTCAACAAGACCCTTAGATGGAAACATCTGTGGTCTGTGACAGCCAGTGTCAGTTTCTCCTGTTCACAGATGGTTCCTGTTCATGGTACAGTTGAGAGTCTGTGTAGTGTTGTTTATAAGAGCCAACCTTGTGAAACTGAGCTGCAGACAACACCTGGTCATCTAGCATGAGAGGAAGGCACTATGAGCACAGGTCAGGGCATTGTGTACAGACCTCCAGCCAGGACATTTATTATTCCCCTTTTACCAGATGCTCTGGAAAGATGAAGCCATGTGATGGCAGGTCCTGGTAGTGATGACAATGAATTCCAGTGAACAGACCACCGCCCCTCCAAACTCTGTAGACAGTTTGGCACAGCAAAGATGGTCTGCAGTTGCTAGACAGCTTCAGTGCAGGCTCCAGAAATTTCTGTTAGTTTGATGATTTCTTTTTCCAGGGAGATTAATATTATTAGAGATTCATGAGTCTGTTTTCTCATCAGAAAAACAGATTCATGCTACTTCCGAATATTTAAGGGTTGAGTAAGCTCTTGAAGTGCAGTAGGGGGTGTTGTATGTAGCAACTTCCTCTGAGGCAAAACCATTCTTTTCAAAGTAAATCTCATCAAGACAGGAATGCTGAGAGGCAGGGGTTCTCCACCTTCCTAGCGCTGCAATCCTTTAACACAGTTCCTCATGGTGTGGTGACCCAGCCATAAAATTATTTTATTGCTACTTCATTACTATAATTTTGCAACTGTCATGAATCATAATGTCAATATCTATATTTTACCATAGTCTTCATTCAACCCCAAATGACCCACAGTGGTTGAGAATCACTGCTCTATGGGGAAATGAGAGACTCCATCCTTCAAGAAAGCTTCTTAAGCTCAGGAAGTAAACAACTCAGAGGCTTCAGGAATTCCTGAAACTGACCAGATTCACTAGGCCCCTCCCCTTTGAAGCATATATAAGCAATAAGGCCTGCTGAGAATCACTCTTAGAAATTTGAACTGTCAGAGGTCAACCAAGCTATCTGGAAGAAACAGACCAGTCAATGTACCCAGAAAGAATTACCTCCAATCCATCAGTTCCCTGGGGTGTGTGGTGTGCTCCAGGTTTCCAGCTTTGTGAGCTGTTACCCATGCTGGGTGGGCTTTGGTGATGCAACTATCTTTAAATCATTTTTACACCCATAGATAGCCCTTCACCCAAACCCCTGTAAGTAAACCCAGCTCACTCAATGGTTCAATGAGTTGGGCTTTTGTGCAATTTTTTACTTTGGTCTGTCATCAGTTCTGGATCTGTCTGAGTAGAAGTTTATTCACATATACTCAGAAATAGTGTAACAGAACAGGGACTCATTAAGCTTATGCCAATTGTAAAAATTAAGACATACTGAAAGGCAGAATGCACTGTGTATGGTTAGAACAAGTATAGATTTATGACAATCCTTCAGTTTAATCTAGCACCATCTCATGTTTCCCATATGATATTAGGGAAGTTCTCTGGTCTATCTATGCCTCAGTCCCCACATAAGTAAAAAGGAGGATCATAATAATAACTATCTCATTAGGCAGTTTCATCAATTTGGTCAGACAATCCTTGTAAGCCCCTTTGTTCAGTCGAGCACATCATAAACACTCAGCAAATATTGTTTCATTGTGTAAATATTGTCAGATACTATAGGGACTCTAATTTATCATCATCGCTGTAATTAATCTATATAACATCCAGTCTGACCAGGATATCTGCTTCCATATCTTATAGATAAGAACACTGGGCTTCGTAGGCCTAGGATCATTAGTCATCATCACACTGCTGATACATGACAAAGTATGAACCATGGCCTTCTGCCTCCAAACTAATTTTATATGCTTCTTTGTTCCTTTTTCTCTAATAATGGGAAGTGTGACCAACCTGTCACTTTCCTTTGGCTGTAGCTGTTGCTCCTGCATGGCTGATCATAGTACCTCAGAGAAAAGTTATATTCATTTTGGTTCGTGGTTTCAGACGGCTGAGCCTGCAGCTGCTTGTCCCTGCTGACCCTGGGTCTATGGTGATGAAGATCACCATCATAGCAATGGGAACACCTCAGAGACTACTCCTTTTGAGGCTGACAGACAGCACAGCAGGAGGCGGGAACTGGGGACCAGGCATAAGCTTTGATGACGCAGTCCCCAGGACTTACTTCCTCCAAACATTTTACCAAATCTCCCAGAAGAGGGCCACTATCTGAGGCCAGGTCATTCAGTGCATACAGCTGTAGGGCATATTTCATATTTAAGACAGAAAGTTGGCTAACCTAGTTTAGATCCAGCAAAACAAGTTCGAGATTAAAAGAAGCTGGGCTGGGACGATGGTTCAGTGGGTGAAGTGCTTGTCACATAAGCATGAAGACCTGAGATTGATCTCTAACACCCACATAAACAGCTGATCAGTGAGACCTGTCATCCCAGCGATGGGGAGACAGAGACAGGAGGAGGACCTGAGATTGATCCCTAGCACCCACGTAAACAGCTGGGCAGTGAGACCTGTAGTCCCAGCGATGGGGAGACAGAGACAGAGGATCTCTAGGCTTGCTGGCCAGTCAATCTAGACAAACCCAGGCACTCCGGGTTTTCCGAGACCCTGTAGACAAATATAAGATGGACAGCGATTGGAGAAGGCACCTGCCATCAGCCTCCAGCCTCTACATGCATCTGCATAGACACATATCACACACACACACACACACACACACACACACACACACACACACACA
>LOJH01014883.1:0-24023 GCA_001685095.1 Ellobius talpinus
GAGAAAACATATTCACAAGCAAAGAGCAAGGAGAAAACTCCAAGAAAAATATTAAACACACTTGGCTAAACAAAATTTGGCAAATATATTATTAAATAATACAAGAAAAGTGGAAATTACCTAAAGTCTTCAGAGAGAATAAGATGTAAACATGAAACACATAGAAAATGGTCTGGTTCTCATTCACGGAGTGACAAACCATTCAGCAGGAAGGNTATTTTACTTTTCCTGTGAATAATGAGACTTAAACATAGCTCTCCTTAAATTATCATTATGAAAAAAATTAAACCCTGTTAATCCAATAAAAGCCACTTTATTTTTCTGCAATAAACATTTTGGTTGTGCAATGCTTTGAAATTTAATAGACTTAGGCAGACACCATTAAACACCCTCTTACTGACTATAAAGAAGCATTAAGCCCCTCCTTTAAGCGTCATAATTAATTATAGGTTAATTTCTGGAAGTTGTTGCAAACCTCTGTACTCTTTCATACGAATGAGACTGTAGAGTCTCTCAAGTATGAGTCAATCCCCACTCCTCTAGGAACACTAGTCTTTGTTCTTAAAATCCTACAATGGGAAAAGAGAACGTGGCCTCTACTTAGTAATAAGCAGTGTACCTCCCTGCTCTGCAGAAGCTATTACACTGCATTCCTTAAGAGAAATAACACGTTGCAAAACACAAAGAGGGATAGCAATATGTAGTCTAGATCACCAAGAATAACAAAACATAACTCTGTGCAACAACAACGAATGAAAGAAAAGACCGTGAGCTTGAAAGAGAGCGGGAGGGGCTATATAGGAGGGGTTGGAAGAAGAGAAGGGATAAATTATGTAATTATGTTAATATCATAAAAGAAATAATTTTTAAAACTTATAGAAGAGAGTATTCACTTGAATTCTCATGAAAATCCTAATTTCTTTCTCTGGCATAAATCAATCTCCTCTAGAGAGAATGCAGTTGGAAAGCCTTTATCCTCTCCATAAATGCAATATACAAATCTGTACTATAGACGGTCTGTCAATATACTCTCTCCAGAGTCCCTGGAAGAAGTTAGGTTTGGAGTTAGAAGATGTTTTTATTTGGATTCTAACAGGAATGATGAGCTGAGTCAGAATATACTATACTGCTCAATATAATAATAATTAGAGACCACTAATTTAGTTTTAGGGGAAAGTGAATAAATACAAACCATATGAAGTCTCTACACACACCGTAAAATACAATTTGTGTGACTATATGAAGATGGTCTTCTAATGATTGGTATGAAGGAGATAACTTCCAGTTTGAGAGACAATCCTGATATGTACTCAATTGAGAGACAATTCTGATATGTACTCAATTGAGAGATGATCCTGATATATGCTCAGTTGAGACAATCTTAATATGTATTCAATTGAGAGACGATCCTGATATGTACTCAATTGAGAGACAATCCTGATATGTATTCAATTGAGAGACGATCCTGATACGTACTCAATTGAGAGACAATCCTAATATGTATTTAACTGAGAGACGATCCTGAAATGTACTCAATTGAGACCATCCTAATATGTATTCAATTGAGAAACAATCCTGATATGTACTCAATTGGGAGACAATCCTGATATGTACTCACCTGCTGCACAAAACTTATGTTTACTTAAGTGTCATGTTTGTTTTTTAAATTTATTTCATTTAAACTTTTTAGTTTAACTTTTCACCAGCGTGTATCAATTTTACTTTTAGCTTTGAGGTTTTAATTCATGCAGTGTACATTGATCAAATTAACAATTAGCATTTTCTTTTTCTCTTATTTTCCTACATTTATGCTCTTCTTCATCCAAATATTAGTAAAATAGTTTAAAGAATTCTAGGGATCATACAGAATTAAGTAGGAAATGTCAGAATTCTCACATTTGGCCTTCTGCAAATTTTACTCGACCTCCCCCATCATGTGTCCACCATAGTATGCATTCAGCACAACAGATGACAAAATCGGCATATTATTGACCTAATACAATGGTGTGCATCATGTATATCTTTTTGCTATTTCCTCTGGAAGCTGACAAATGTTTAAGCATGCATCTTAAAATTTCATGCAAAATGATTCCATTGCCCTTCTCCTGTGTCTCTTCCTCACTCTCCTTCCCTTTCTGAACTTCTGGGAACCTCTAGTTTCATCTATTATCTCTATCACGATGTCTTTCCCAGATGTCACATAGCTAGAACCATACAGAATGCCATCCCTTTTGGGTGAATTTCTTCATTGGCAGCATTCATTTATGTGAATTTGGAATCCCAAGTGATTTGTGACTCGCGCATATGTTACATTTGTTTCTGTCAGTGTACCCCAGTGTTGGTTTTTAAGTTATTTCTTTTATTGTTTGAGATTTCTCCTTTCCCTTTTCTCCTTCCAAGTCCTCCCATATACACCTTTGCTCTTTCAAATTCATGGCTTCTTTCTTCATTCATTGTTGTTACATACATTTGTGTAGATGTATATACACATGTATTTCTAAAATACAACCAGATCATTCTCTTTAACATTACGTGTGTCTGTGTGTGTGTGTGTGTGTTTCAGAGCTGACAGTTTTGAATCTACAGTTTCCATGTGGGAAGATGATTCGTTATGCAATGATACTCGATACTTGCTCCCACCCCTGATGACCTGAGTTCAGTCCCAGAAACCCACAGGCTGAAGGAGGGAAACACTGAATCCATAAACTGTCCTCTGACCATGAGAGCTGTGGCATTTTATTGGCTTCTCCACATTTTAATTTGCCATATTTTCTTCAGAAATTTAAATAAACAGTCCATTTAAAAAACCAGTATTTACAACGGTATTAACTCCTAGTAAATGAGGGAAGTAGGCACATGTGTCTGTTCACAGCTTTCTGTATTTTGCTGTGTGGTTGCTATACTTCACTATAAAAACTGATAAGAACCAAAATACCAGAATGGCAGCTATACTTTCAAACAATCCAAACTTTCTTAACATGCTATTTTTCTCTTTTTGCCTGGATTTCCAGAAAACATGTTCAAAACATCATAACTACTAGCTCTTGCATTGTCCTGTTTACTTACTCTACCTTCAACATAATTCTTCTTTTTAAAAGTGTGCTTTTAAAACTGTTATGATATATGCATTTTAGAGAAATAATCTATAAATATTTTTCTAAAACAGCACATTTACAAATACATGTGATGATGATTATCATATGCTATGGTGTCATATGTATCATGTTATGTATGTGTAGTATGTATGCGTGTGAGATAGAAAAGCAGAAAGAGAGGTTATATGTGGTTTGAATTTCAAAGATACCTAGGAGTAATAAACAAAGTTAGTGTGAAATTCCAGTTCACATTTTTACTCCATGTAAAATAGTAGATTAATCTCATCTCTAATTTAACCATTTCTCTGCCGCAGGTCTTAGTTCCAGGGAACTAATGGAGTGACATCCCTGAGCAGTTTTTAGATCTAACAAAACTCTTCTGATGTATAATTCCCTAACATAAACAAATTAAGTGTAAACATTAAAATAATGACTTCCTTTTGTTTTATTTTGAATGCCAGAATCAAATTCATGAATTCTCATGAGCTAAATCCATGCTTTACTACTGAATTACACTCTCACCCCAGAAAGAGCTGCTTTACATAAATGGTAAAAGCTTTTTGAAAGCACTAACAAAGACTAAAAAAAATGAGACTGGAGTACTGAAGATACTAATAGAAGGTTAGCAATTAATGTTCCAGACAAAATATGTAACACAATGTCCTTCATACACTAATCATGACAAAGAAGCTGTGCTCTAAAGTGGCAGCAATTTACATCCTATGGAATTTCCTGGTGATAGAATTAAGAGAGAGGCCCCATTAGTGCCCTGTATGTACTTTCATGAGGGAGAACAAGGCATCTGGAGTCCACAGGGCAGAGTAAAGGGCTCAGGAGATCTACAGAGAAGCACTCTCCAGTCCTCAGTTAAACACTGGTCACCATGGCTATATTAAGAAACTCTAGGAGTCAGGTGGGCTAGTTGGATTAGTGGTAAATGCACTGCCACACAAGCCTGATGATGATATGCGTTCTGTCACCAGAGCCCACACAAAGGTGAAAGGAAAGAAGTGACTTTTCAAAGCTATTCCCTCATCTCTAGAGGCATACAAACAGGCATCAGACACATCATCATCATCATCATCATCAAATTTAAATAGAAATAGAAGCTATAGAAGACTAAGAAAAGAACTGCCCAAATGGAACACACAGAGAATAACTTCTCAAACACTCACACAAAACTGAAACTATTTTACAATCCACTAACCAGAATGTAAAACTACATAATACACAGCATCTAGCTGAGATCATGAGATGCATGGTTTCTGTGATACAGCAACATTGGCTTAGGATCAACATTATCTTGTATGCATCTAAGAAAGTCTTCAAGAAAATCTCAGAAAATAAAGATTACTTTCAAGTAATTTGACTGAAGAAATGAAAAGTGTTGATACAAATACAGAAATATCTACTTTCAATCCAAATGAAATCCACATGCTCTGTTTTCTAAAGGAAAAGGAAAAAATGCTTTCTTATCTCAAAAATATCACTTATATAAAGTGGGCAGAAAAGGCCCATATAATGTAATTTATAGACAGAATTATTGAGTAAATTACCCTAGCTTCTTGAGAATTCACAAGAAGAAGGAAGCCTGCTAAGCAGATAGAAGGATAATCGAGAGATCCGAAGTATAAAATATACTTCCAAGAAGGGTAGTGTGCCATATGGTATTAACAGTGAATTTAATGGACTCCAGAGGCAAAGAGAAACATAAAATAGCCAAGAATATTTTGATCATCAGGTCTTTGTCTGCATTTAAATCTAACCCTTAATTAGCCTCCTAACCAAGACTACACCTTCATCAGTGACGGAGCTTGGCGGAGGACCATTTGACCAGCCTGTGCATGTTCCTGGAAACAAACTCCCAGGACCCAAAAAAAATCTACAAAGTTGCATTTTAATGATTTTTTTATTATTTTCTCATATTAGTTCCTGTTCTCCAATTACTGGGTGTTTGTTCATGTGCCTCAAGTTCTTCTAATAATTCCCAAGGCCAAGAATTCCATCATCACTACCTCTTGGCCAAAACTTCTACACACTATTTCCAATATTTTCTGTTCTCTTTTCAGTGTTCCCTTACTGGTCTATATATAGCTTTAATTGTTTTTTAACATTACATGCGAGATTCTTTTGCTCATTTTTAAATTTCCCGAGTGCAGTAATTTCCTTGAATCCACAGGTTTCAAGATCAAGTGCTTGATAAAAGACTGGAGAATGTAAGTTCTATAAAGATGTTTCTGTGTTGCTTTATTTTTGACATTTAGATAAATATGAAATTATCAGTGGCTAGTTATTGTTTTGGAAGGCAGGAAAGGAATTTTTATTGTTCTCCATTTGCAAGTTGCTGTCTATATGCATGTACCTGCAAGACATTGTGTAGTTGTGCAGACACAAGAAGAATGTAATGACTTATAATCTAGCTTGAATGGCCCTAATCTTGTAAATGTCTGCTTGGTTATTGGCAAGCCTATAATAAAAAATTCAACAAAATGGTGTTTTTAGACCTTTAAAGTATGTTGAATACAATAGAAAACATCAGTTTTATTTAAGATGAGAGTTCTGTGAATAGTCAGGGAACTCTTCTTATGAAGGTAATATCTTAACCTATATTTCTTTTTTTCTTTTCTTTTTGAGATTATAAGATAATTAAGTCATTTCTCCCTTCCTTTTCCTCCCTCAAAGCCCTCCCATATATACAGTCTTGCTCTCTTTCAAATTCATGGCCTTGTGGTTCATTAATTGTTATTGCATGCATAAAAGCATACATATGCCTCATATTCCTAACTGTAACCTGCTCAGTATGTATAATACTTCTTGTACATGTGTTTTCAAGCCTGACCGCTTAGTACTGGATAACTAATTGGTGTTCTTTTCCCTTGGGAAGACTAGTTCTCCTGCTCTTGGCATTTCTCAGTTGCATGAGGCCTTGGGGTGTTTTCCCCATCCAATTTGGAATGTCTATTGTCATCCTTACTCAGCTCTTGATTAGGTGAACATCATAACAATACTTTATTATATTGCCTATAAAATACAAAAATCGGAATCAAGTTTCTAGTCCAGAAATATTTCTCATAGAACAATAAAAGCAAAACAGTTAAAATAAAGTGTGTAGTGTGTTTGAGAAAGAAAAAGAAAGGCAACAGTGGATTTCATATATGTCTAATGCCTAAAACTGACATAAAATACTGATTTGATTAAAAAAATAGTCACTAGCAATCCTAATGCAGACACTGCCTAAAATCCAGGAACTGAAAGAAGCAGCCTTATAATTCCTATCCACCTGCAATGCCTAGCATCTGTACCGATGACCATTCAAGTTGTACTCTTCTTGTATTTAATAAATTCCTTGACCTCAAAAACCCTCACATCAACATTTTTTGTTTCCTCATAGTTATGGTGCCAAACCCTATTAATATTATACACAAATTGTTCAGACCCTATTCCAGGTTGCTGTTATTAACTTTGTGGCCCTGAGGCTCTGTATTAGACAAGTCCGAAGTATATAAATTGCAAGGTAAGGATTTGATTGCAATTATCACCTTGCAGTGCACAGGAGAAATGTTGGGTTTGCTTTTTACAATATACTTCATTATGCCTAAACATCATTTTTGATTATTGTTCATGACTGGAAAGGGCCTGAAATAGGTTTCTTTGCTGTCTAGTGTCTATTCTTTAGAGAAATCTATTGCATAATAGGGGTGGAGGTTGTGGCTGAGAGACAATGTATAGGTACTTGGATTCACACATATAGATTCACTTATAAATACAGCCGGAGAGCATCATCCAGAGTGTAAACTCCATCAACGTTCCTGCCTTCTCAGACCCTGAAGTCCTCAACGACATGAAGCCAGCAGGCACCGTTCTGCTCCTGATCAGCCTGGCCTGTCTGCTCCTCTCTGCAGGTGAGTGCAAAACAATGCAGCAGACTTCTGGGCCAGACTGGCTGATGCCAGCAGTTGGGATCCAGTGTTGTTTTCTATGATGATGGTAATGATGGTGAATGATGGCCTTTCCATTTCAGTGGAATTTTAGTGAAAAATGAGCTATTTTAACTTTTACTATAGTGCTCTGCTTAAAGCACTTTTCTTCAGTTCCAAAATTAGTTTCATGCTGTCTAGGACGAGAAGGCTAGTTTCAGGTTTCATAGGCTCCCATGGTCCGGTTTTGGGATTGTAGGCCATTTGCATTGCTGTGTGTGGACCACCAAAAAAGACATTTGGTTAAAATTAAGCTTCCATCTTTAGGGGAACTTTGATATCGACACGAGAACTTCTCCTAAAGCATCTTCTTTAAGAAATTCTTATTTAATATGCTTCAACTATCAGCATTCTTTTGAGATATGGCATAAAAAACTGAGTCATTCTTTTTTACCCTCTATGCAAACAAAGTAAAGAGAGAATTAGAGGAAGAGAAAGAGAAAGGAAGAAGGAGCGGGAGACACAGAACATTGTGATGATGTCGGAGAGTAGAAAGAGCCCAGGGCTGACAGTCCAAGACTTGTTTCCAATGTTCATTCTCTTACCATCCCTATGCATACTGAATATGTCACCCCTGTGCTCTGGCTGCTAGTTTGTCTGATGTTAATGGTAGAAAGGAAGCTCATCTGCACTGATGTATCCTTCAACCACAGCAACAAAAAATGCTACCTAGCACACTGGTTTTAGATCCTAGCAAGTCTAGATTATATTCCTTATTCTGCCATTTATAACATATAAGTATTAATACTTAGCCAAATACTTGTCCCAATACTCCATTTCCTTACTTTGTTTGCTGGTTTGTTTTGTTGTTATTGTTTGTTTTGTTTTCTGCTTGTGGCTTTTTCATTGTCTTTTTGGTTTTGGTTTATTTTGTTTTGTTTTCTTGAGACCGGGTCTAACTGTGCAGGTTTTGCTGGCCTGGCATTTGCTAGTTAGACCAAGATTTGAATTCTCAGTGGTCCACCTGTTTACTCAGCTGTGCTCAGGAATTAAAAGTATGTGCAATCATTCACAGCCTTCCTCAGCTTCAAAAATAGAATTGTTATATGAGTTGATCATATAAGATTTAATGCAGTACTTAAATGTATAATTCCCACAATAGAAGGAGCTATGCTAAATCGAAATTGACGAATTACAATTATTCATATTGAATTTATTTAAAATTTATTTAGTGTTTTTGTTATATCACTATCCTTTCCAAACTCTTAATTCAGAGATTTCCAGTTCCCTTCAAGTAAATATATACCTGTATTCAACAAAGAATAGCTCAAGGATTTTTCTTCATTTCTCCATGGAGAGGCTTGCTATCTGATAAATCAAAATGTGGAAAAAATAATTGCATAAAAGTACAAAAAGCACAAACATAGTGAGAGCAATGTTGTCCTAACCGTGCATAAGACAACCTGCCTCTGGAACTCCCGTGCAGTTAACAAGCCATGTGTCTCGGTGTAGCTCTCCATCCACAAAGCAAAATGGAGGTGACAGGAGATGATTGTGATCAGCTGCAGCTGGAAAATGCAGTCATCATGTGTGACTTATCGGCGTCTGTTCTTTCCCTGCAGATGCTGTGAGCCAAGGAGGCTTTCAGGTATGTGCCTTTCATTTCTTCTATAGCCATTTCTACCCCAGCAAGTGCGCCACATAGCCCAGAGAAGAGGTGGAAGGAAGCCAATCAAACTGCTAACAAAAAAAATGCTGCAGTTCTAGGGGTTTTGCTCTCTTTTCAATGTATTTTCACTTTCATAACAGAACATAAATATGCTTCAAGGAATTTTGAGGTATGTAACGCTATTTCTCCATTCTGTAAGAAATGAAATAAAAAATACTTCACTTAATTTACAGGGTTTTTGCAGAAACTATGAGAAGACTGTGGGTACTGATGCAAAATCATGCCCAAAGATCCACAAACCAGTGTGCGGCACTGATGGAAAAACTTACGAAAACCGCTGTGAATTCTGCCGAACAGCCATGTGAGCAAATGGACCCTCTAATAGCATGATGTTCTTGGTTGGGTCCAGTGGAGTAGGTGTCCATGAATAGTTTATTAATAATTTACTGTTCCATTAAAGTCAATTTTATATGAAATAAAGTAATACGATTGTCTCCCAATCTTAAACCTAGAAAACCAATCTTTGCCTCCTTTACCCAGCCTAGGATGAACCCATTTCTACTGCACTTCATCTCTGAACATCATCTCTTTTCTTTCAGGGAAAGAAGTTTTGGAAAACTTGGTTTCAAACATGAAGGGAAATGCTGATTCTTTTGCACAACAACGGGTGCACCTCTGGTTTAATTTCTACAATAAGACATGTATTCTCTATTGCCCAATCTCCATGGCAACATGCTTACAGCCAGTTATTATGCACAAGACAAAATTTTAATAAAGTTATATCAGTAACATTTCTAAACCAATGCTTTGTTTCAGATAATGAAAGTACCTCTAATTAAGGTTAGGTGGACTGTTACACAATTCAATATGAAATAAGAAACTTAAAAACTAAAAAGAATATTACTATACTTGCCAGACTCAGATCTGCCCAATCACGGCTCAGTTCTTCAGTAGCTAGGCAGAGTATCTGAAGGAAATAAAATTGGTGAAGTAAATATATGTATCGGACACATGATATGCTGGAATAGTGGCTTTTCCTAAAGAGTATGTTGAGTTGCATAAGGTCTCAATTGAAGCATGAGGTCAGAAAGTGATAAAAGATGGGCAAAATATTGGTCACTCTGAGTCTGTTCTGGAACAGTTGTAGCCTCCACATTACTTGTCCCTGGTTTTTATCAGTGTGACACTTGTACCAGAGAAAATATGATTTCTGTAAGGGCAAAACTGTGAAAAGGCTCAAAAAAATAGATTCATTCACTTGCTGTGGATGGTTCAAAATACAGAAGTGGACAAGCTAACCACTTTCAGTCATATTGTAAAGACAGATACACATCAACATCAAAGCATGCTTCGATATGTTCTTGCTTTAAAAATCCAATAAAAGAATTACTCCATTTATTTTTTCTAGAAATAATTACTCAGTGTCTATAATATACCAGATATCATTCCAATAAAAAGCAAAGACAAGAACCATATAACTTAATTGGTGGACAAGAGTATAAGTTAAATCTGTTTTCAGTTATTAAAAAATGTAAAAGGAAATGAAATAGAGGCACATGGCAGAGATAACTGAAGGAGGGTTTTGAGACAAAGATTGCTTGAAACTGATTCTTTGGAATGGATATTGAAGAATGAAAAATTAGAGAGAGAGTATTTCAAGTAGAGAAAATAACAAATACAAAACAAATAAAAGTAAGTAAAATAAGATTGGAAAAATGACATGGGTTAGGATAACCACACAAAATCTGAAACACTGCTTCATTGCAGGAACCTATGAATATACACTAAGAAACAATTCACAGAAAACATGCTGTTTTGGTAGACCCATGATATAGAAGAAGTTTTCTGAGTTAAGAATGAGGGAAAGTTTTGAGGGAAAAAAAGAATAGTTGTGAAGTCTGAAATTGAGTAGGCATATAAACAAGATGCAGACTTGGTCAGAGTACTTCCTTATATATACACAGCTAAACAGACTGCTTCTAAAGGAGAAGTTTTCAACAAACAAGTCAGAAGTGGCTTTGAGCTGCTTCTTTAGTCAAGAAACCTTAAACACACACATGCCTGTGGGTGTGCAAGTGTGTACATATACCTTTTCTTATTTTCAGTTAGATATCAACATTTAAGATTTGTAAAAGGTCAGACAAAAGTGTGAATTTCTAGAAACTGTAGATATGATAAGATCCATTCACATAATGCTCTAATTCTTCAATATCCAACAACTGATTGACTTTGACCGCTTGTAGAAGACTAATTATTAAAACCTCCAGATCAGCCTCATTCTTCTTCCTAGTTCCTAAATGCAGATAATATAGTTGCATTCCTTCCCTTAAGAGTGTTTCATTCAATAGCTTTTGTTTTAGAAATTTAAGCTTTAGGGCTGGAGAGATGGCCCAGAGATTAAGAGATCAAGCTAGTCTTCCAGAGGTACTGGGTTCAATTCCCAGCAACCGCATGGTGGCTCACATGAAATTGGTGCCCTCTTCTGATGTACAGGCATACATGCAGGCAGAATGCTGTATGTAATAAAAAATAAATTAAAAACAGAAACAATAAATTATATTTTAAAACGAAAAGAAGTTTGCAGTCTAGAGGATAAGATCATGATAAGATCCGCTTCCTCCCAGAATCAGTTTCCTCTTTATCATACTAAGTGGTAAATGCTCTGTTATGAAACCACAAACACATCATGGCATCCTAACCATCGTATAAAATACCACAGAACACAACTGTAAGGGTAGTAGGTCTTATCATTTTACTTGGTTTCCACATTCTCTACTTTCAAATATCTCCACTTATCTCTGAATAGAGAGCTTGATAATCTTGATTTTTTGCCCTTTGTTTCTTATTTCAGTTTCATTTTTATTCCTCCCTTTCCACTCCATTTTTCTTATTGTCTCCTTATGGAACCCTACTCCTCACTACCTACTCGGTAGTGTTGTCCAGCCTCAATGAGTGGGGAAGTGCTTAGTCTTACTGCAACTTGATATGCCATGTTTTGTTGATACTCACGGGAGACCAGCCCTTTCCTAACAGAAATAGAGGAGAAGTAGATTGGGAAGTTGGAACATAGGAGGATGTAGGTAGTGACTGGGGGGAAAGGAGGAAGGGGAAATTGAAGCTGGAATGTAAAATAAATAATGATTAAATTTTTTTTAAAAAAAAAGAAGAGATAGTTCAAAAATTGATTAGTCATCTTTCTTTCATTTTGTTTTTGAGACAAACTTTCTCTGTAGCTTTGGAACCAGTCTTGGAACTAGTTCTTGTAGACCAGGCTGGCTTTAAACTCACAAAGATACACCTGCCTCTGCCACCCAAGTGCTGGAATTAAAAGCATGCACCATCACCATCTAGCAAGTCATCATTCTTAATGAGTATATCGAGATAGTTCAAACAATATCTACCTTGTGTACTGATTAAATTAGTGTAATTATTATTATCTTATTGTCCTTGTATTTAGAATCTTGCTGTTCCTGTATTTTTATAATTTTCTTTATTCTTGAGAATTGTAAACGTGTATGCAATGATCTAACCCTGCTACCTCCTCCAGCATCCCCTCTATCCACCTCCGTGGTGTGGGAGGTCCTTCTGTCTATGTGTTGCTTTTATTGGCTAAAGAATAAAGAAACTGACTTGCCTGTGATAGGATAGAGTAGAGCTAGGAGGGAAAAACTAACTGAATATTGGAAGAAAGAAGACAGAGTCAAGAGACACCACGTAGCTGCCGCCAGAACAGACATGCCAGAACCTTGCTGGTAAGCCACAGCCACATGGTGATACACAGATTAATAGAAATGGCTTAAATTAAGATGTAAGAGTTAGCCAATAAGAAGCTAGAGCTAATGGGCCAAGCAGTAATTTAACCAATACAGTTTCTGTGTGGTTATTTCGTGGCTGAGCAGTTGGGAACAAACAAGCAGCCTCCTAAAACACCTTCCTCTGCAATATGTTCTCTTGCCAACTTCATTTCTTCCTTTTCTTTTTGTTTTCTTTCCCGAAACCTACTAAATCCAGTTAGTGCTGCCTACATGTACCTGGATGCTGAGCTATCCACTGTAGCAGGACTTTTCTTTGTGGCCACCAACCAGATCCCAAATTATAACATGGAGACTACTTATTAGCTATGAATGCTCGCCCTAGCTCAGTCTCATTTCTGCCTAACCCTTTTCTCTGAAATTAACCTGTTTCTATTTATCCACATTTTGCCTCAGGGCTTTTTACTTTTCTTTCCTTTCTTTCTTTCTTTCTTTCTTTCTTTTTTTGTATGTCTTACTTTCCTGCTGTCTCTATGTCTAGCTGGCTAGCAGCTTTCTGGAGTCTGGTTCTGGGCACATCCCTCTCTTTCTCTTTGTTCTCTCCTCCTTCTTCTCTCCTCTCAACCTTTCATCCTTCTTATTCTCTCTGCCCACCAACCCTGCCTATCCTTTCTCTGCTTAGCTAGAGTTCAGCTCTTTACTAGACCAATTAGGTGCCTTAGGCAGGTAAGGCAAAACAAATTTGACACATCTTTATATAATTAGACACATGTTATTACATCGTTAAACAAATGCAGCATAAACAAATGTAACACACAGTTAAAGTAATATTCTAACGTACAAACAAATGTGGCATATCTTTACATAGTTCAAATAATATTCCACCACAATCTGCTGCATCATGGGAAAACAACAGTAGGAACACTATCAAAGCATGATTTTTCCCTCCCCTGTCAGCTATTGAGTGCCAATAACTCCTCTTTAATGGGTGTGTCCAGGATAGCAACTCCCACATCTATGCTGGAATTTCCTCTGGTTTGACCCTATGTCTTTCTTGTATATGTAACCACAGTTACTGTGGGTTTGTAAATGTCATGTCCAGAAGACAGCACTTCACACGCTCTTCCCAGTCCTCTGGCTCTTGTATCCTTTTCGTCTCACCGTGGTTTGAATGAGAAATATCCCCCAGAGTTTTGGATTTGAATACTTGGTCCGCAGTTGCATTCAGGGTGTATCACTGGAGGGAGGTTTTGAGAGTCTAAAACCAAATAAAATATTCAGTTCTCTCTCTCATTCTATCTTGTTCTCTCTCTTTCCCTCTCTCCCTCCCCTCATCTCATGTTTTATGCTCGTGGTTCAAGATGTGATCTCTTATCTTGCCACTTCACCAACCATGCCTGCTCCTTGCCATCATGTTTCTCCTCCGTCAAGGATTACATCTCTCTGGAATCATAAGCCCAAATAAACTCTTCTGAAAGTTGCCTTGGTCATGGTGTTTTGTCACAGCAACTGAAGAGTAACTAATACACTTCTTCTTCTGTGATGTTACTTATCAAAGATGATGAATAATTTTTAAAAAATGCATCAGTTTGATGCATTATTTACCTCTGCATTGATTGTTATCCACTACAAAAATGGGGGTATCAATATCAATAACAATATTTAAAAGGTGATTTGTAACATGGCTGTTAAACAGAGTGGCAGTTGCAAGATCTATCTGAAGGCCTATGACTTTCCCACCCATGACTTTGACCCAAATTACATTACAGTACCACCCATAATAGTCCCTTCTGTGGAACAAATCTCAAATCTAATCAGATGGCAGTTGGCTACCTCCAAGAACTTTAACGTCTCCAGTGCACTGGTAGATACATTTTGCCTAACATGTAGATGTCATAGCATACGTGGTCTCACACTAGAGATCATTAATGTCTTTTTTCTACCCTAATAGCAGCCATAGCATCATTCTGTGCTATGGTTGCTATCCAGAAGGAAAGAAGTCTTCCAGTCCACTTGACATTGATTTGTCTATGTCCTGAAGACAAAGTTTGTGATGTCTTCTGAAACAGGGTCTTGCCATGTAGAAATGATTAATAACGTAGGGCAGTAGCAATAGTCTGTTTGACTTTGGAGACTTCAGTGGTCTCTCTGACCAATAACTCATAGGGAAATATACCATGCTTTGCATTGAGATTTTAATTTAATAACCTAAAGATTCTGGGAGCTGTGTTGTCCATCATTTGAGGGTAATTCCTTTTTAATGATTATTTTAAGTTATATTTTGAAATTAAACTGAGTATGTTTCCATAGGCTTTTGCATACATATATCTATAATTTTGATTAATCCACCCAATACCCTTTCATCTACCCCTTTCTCCCACCAATACTCCCACTTAATTCTTAAGCATCTATGTATATCTTCTTTGTTCAGGTAACATGTATCCTCCAGTCTTCTCAATTATATGTTTTAATTGAGTTGTGAGAGAATAAGCTTTCATAAGGATTTTCCCTTGGTTTTTATCCTTCCTTTAAGCATTATTTTTCCCCATACTCTCATGCTCCTCCCAATATAAACAATTCTACTCCCAGTATTCTACCTCCTCATTTTAACCATAATATTCCATGGTTTTTTATTATTATGACCCCCTGTAGTTGGAATTTTCTTTGGGCCAACAACCAGCTCCCAAATAAAGACAGGGAGACTTATTAGTAGTTATGTATGCTGAGTCTCAACTTAGGCTTGTCACACTAGCTATTTTTAAACTGAATTTTACCTGCTTCTAGTTATCTACATTTTGTATCAGGTATTTTTACCTTCCTTTCATTCTGTATGACCTACTTTCCTGCTTCCTGTCTGTCTGTCTGTCTGCTTCCTGGTATCTCCCTGAAATCTCTTTTTCTTTCTTTCCCTGAACCTAAATTCCTCTTCCTAATTATTGCCTGGAAGTCCTACCTATATCTTTTCCCTTACCACCAGCTATTCAGCTTTTTATTAGACCAATCACGTGCCTTAGTCAGGCAAGGTAAAACAATAATACATCTTTACATAATTAAACAAAGACAACACATCTTTATATAGTTAAATATTCCACAACATAAACAAATTTAACACATGCATAAATAATCTGCAACATATTCTCATTTTTGTTTAAATAAAAAGAAAGGTTTTAGCTTTAAAATAGTAAGAAAATATACAATAAGAACAATTATCAAGTAAGAATTGCATTTACATTATCCAGTCCATTTGCCCTTGGCAAATTCAGAGAAAATACTCCATTATCTATCGTATCTTGGTTGGTCCAAAGTTGGATACCTAATTTTATTTCTATCCTGATTTGTATAACCAAAACAAAATTATTTTTTAGACCTCAAAACATTTTCTTAGTTAAACAATTTAAGCTTCTTTGTTTTACAACCTTCCAAACTTTACATCTATTTTGTAAATTTCTTTTCTGAATTTAGAAACAAGGAAAAGTATAGCTATAACTGTATCATCTTCAACTCCATCAGAGACCCGACAAGGATATAATATTACCTGAGTAAACAGGAAGTGCAGACCAAGCAACTTCCAAAATTATAGAAATGACAAAAGTATCTGGCTGCACGAACAGTCACCCAGGTTCCTCTGCAATGTTGGAACATCCATCTACGGCCTACAGGACTAAAATATCTGACAGACTTTTCTGTGAAGCAGGAATTTTGATGGACTGTCCTACCTTGTCTTGGCAAAGTTCAGCAGTCATTTTCCTTTGTGTCCTGCTTATATAGTTTGTACGATATACTATCAGTAGTCAAGGTAATGGCAGTTTCTTGCCCAAATTGCTAGCATTGCCATGATTAAAGCAAACTATATAGAGAGGTTGTTTTGATGTTCATCATCCTTTTATGAAGTAGATTGGTATTTCCAGGATCAGACATGTCTCACTGTCATAAAAATCCTTAGGTTATTAAACATCATAAATGTCATTTTCTGTAAGTTTCTGAAGCATTTGAAGATTACCTATTTAAAATACATGTTTAACCTTGAAAACATATCTAATATAATTACAAATTTGATTGTTATAGATGACTTATTGCTAACTTGCATTTTTAATTATTTTAAACACTTTGTAATAATAGCTTTCAAGGACTAGAACTTTATGTTACATTTTTCAATGAGCTGTATAGGTGTAATTCCTTAAACAAGAGTAGAAACATATGTAGAATATAACAAAAAATTCTTAAATTTGTATCAATATATAAAAATAAACACCAATATAAAATATTTGAGATGAATAATTGCTTTTTGTCCTATATTCCTATATTTTCACTAAATAATGACAAACATCCATAACCCACCAAATGACCAAAACTATCCACTCTACCTCTTGGAAATGTGGGTGGTGTACTCTTTAGACTGCTTCCTGTTGTCTAACAGGGATGACAGCATCCCCAGGGGACTCAGAAAAATTGAGATATTGGTCAAGTCTTAATAAAACTAGTCATAACAATTGTTGTCTGACCTCTCTGCAATGGGAAAGTACAAGGCTTATCTGAAGTCCAGACTAAAATAGTCTGTGAGGCAAGATCATCTCAGCTAGCAGCATTGAAGTTGTTCTGAATGCAGGACTCTGAGGAAACTGCATCAAAGGCATTCTGAGAGACTACATTACATGAGTCACTCATCATTTTTAATGGTGTCTGGTTCCCTTGTTCTGAAAACACACAAACTTTCAAGATAACATACACATTTGCATTAATACAAGTATAGACTGTGAGTTGTACACAAGCTAGCCAAAAATTATTTTCTGTTTTATGTTTAAGCAGATAAAAGACATCTGTCAACTTTATAATTTTTTTGAAATGTATAATCAAGCCTCTAATCATGTCATATGATAAAATGGTACATAATAAGTCATGAAAACTCAGTAGGCAACAAGATTTATCATGTCTCATCCAATCTCAGAGTTGTTCCCATGCCAAGGGATCAGTATATGTCACCTGTCTTACAGTTTTTCTAGATTTATTTCTTTATTCTGTAATCAAAATTTTCAGGGTGTCTCCCACAAACAAACCTGGTCTCTATTGATTTACATAATGTAGGTCTTCTGCCCTTTTCTTGGCCATAGATACTTTGAAAATATGATGGAATTTATGAACATGAGTTTTAAAGATTTAGAAAGACACAAAATTTTTCTTCAGACAATAATATTTTTGTTTGTATATATGTAAGAATAGTAATTAAGAGATTATTAGTTTTGGAGGAGAGCATGGGTGCAGTTGGATGGGGATTGGAAGGGCAGAGTGATAGAGATGCAGTGTTCATGTATGAAGTTCTCAAAATCTATCAAATAAAGATGCCACAATAAGTAGTATTGTATAACTATCATGATCCAATGTCGATAGTCAATGCCACATCAAGCTTAGTGGCTTACAACAAGCACACATTCAAACTTTCACATTTCTGTGGCTTTTGAAGGCATGACTAAACTAGAAGGAGTATTTGTCTTCATACACTATTGTCATAACAGGATATTCAACTGAATTCCAAGATGGCTTCAGTCATGTGACTGATATTTTAGCTCATGATTGAAGATATTTCATTTCATCTAATATTCCCATGCTTCATAAGGCTTAGACCAAAACTTACCATTCCCCCACACCTATTGCCTCCTATTCTAAAGAATGTGACAACAGCTCAAATTTCAGGAAGAGAGAGTAGATTCTTGTTCTGTAGAAGAATAGAAATATGTAAGGATATGTTGATGATGACCTTTGCAACACGGTTCTAAAGCTATGCTCTTTCTTCAAAATATAAACCTAACTATGAGTGGCTACTATATAGAATGCGATTGGAATCTAGGCTTAAGTAACAAGTTAAAAAAAAACAACCAATTGCTGTGTGTTTAATTTCTCCTAAATGTGAAGATGCAAGAAAAGTCAAAAACGGGTGGTATGGGAGGGTGTGTGGAGGGAGTGGGAGGGGAGTGGGAGAAGGGGAGGAAGTGGGAATTTGGATTTGTTTTATTTTTAAGTAATAAAAAATAGAAAAAAAGTCAAAGCCAGTGCTATTCTTAAAGGGGTAAATGGAGGTGAACTAGGTGGTTAGAAAGAGATTAAACTTCATTTAATATCCCCGAATTTACAGACACATACAACAAAAGCTCTTCATAAATTGAAGTCTTGGGAATAAGACTTCTATCATAACCAACATACTACATGACTATTTTAATTACATTCTATTTTATATTTTATTGGTGTCTCTTCATTTCATATGGGCTCAACTAAAATGAAGTCAGCAAGGTCATCTGTCTACTTTCCTCCAATGCTGATGCTAACAGAATAACATTGGCTGACATTAGTGGAATAAGGTATGTGTCGGATAAATTTGCAACCCCAATAAATAATGATGAAACTGAATGCAACTGAATTTCAGTTTGTATTGAAACTTCATGTACTGGCTAAAAGTAATGAACATCCACAGCAGAGAAACTGTCTCAAGCAAGGTCTCCATTATCCCTTCAGAGCTCAACACACTGAAACTGGTTCCTTGTGTGGACTCAGAGATTGGGTAAATTTATTAATCAATGAATCAGCTAAGGAATTACAAGGGCCCTTGGTGCCAACAGATTATTTAGTGGATGGCCTTTAGCCTTTCTGAATTCTGTAGTTGGTAAGATTGGTTAACTAACTGGCAAGCCTTTCTCTGACAACTTTGGCAACAGGAAGCTGCATTTAGCAGGGACTGTCTTTCTTATAAAAGAAAAGTTATACTCCAAAGAACAGAGTAATTGTTTTCCTTTTCTATCTGGACTCATTGAAGCATACTGTGTTTGTATCAGGATAATCTCAGGAATGTGATGGAGCACCTTTTTTCTCTTCTTCTGTGTTCAAACTCTAGAACTATTCCGAGGGTCACAAGAATTAATCTGGCACGTGTTTTTCTCTCCCCGGGGAAGAACAAGTAAAATCAAAAACAGAAAATTATTGGAGAGTTTATAGCTTCTCCACTCTTGGGTGCATGGCAAATGGCCTGATATTTAATCAAGTAATCTGGATATGGAAAATCCACTGCAGAAACCAACTCGCCTCCCTCCCTTCAAAGCACTTTTGAAAAAGGCGGGCAAATGCTGGCAGCAGGCAGCAGGCATTGTCCCATCCTACTCCAGCTTTGTCCCACTCCAGTCACAAAGCAGGCTCGTGAGCACAGCCATGTGTATTCCAAGTGCCAGCAACATATTAAACTGACATAATTCAATCCATGTAATCAGGATTTGAAATGATTATCGATAGTGGGAAATTGTGTTTTCTATTTCCCACCTCCAGAATAAATCCATTTTAATCCTAACACTAGCTCATTTTATAGATGGAGAAGTAAAAGACAGAAAAACAAGAAAGATGCTATGAAACAAAGGTATTTCCTTTCCAAACCACAGCTAAGTGTCTAGGGAAACTCAACTCCTAGAATGACTTCTTATCATGATATTTGGCAGGATACTACAACGACAGTTGCATTTTGTTTGAACAGTTGCCTCTGAAACACCTCATGCTACCCCATGCTGCTTTTCAACCCCAGGTTAATTGACATCTCAAAGCAACACACACTGTAAGCAGCATCCAGTACTTGCAAGTCAGGACATTATGATGATAGTTGAAATCACCTGAGATTCTCCTTTGAGGCCAAAGAGGCTGCTTGAAAACCACATTTAAAGGCATTGCTGCTTTCACAGAATAATTGTTACTGGGTACCTGTGCTTCATTTCATTCTAGGAGGCTTTGTGATGAGTTTCCTTCAATGTTTAAGAGCACAGAAGCACACCTACACACACACACACACCACAAACACATCACCTACATCATATCCACACACAGAAACACACACTTGAACACACAGAATTACACACACAGAGACACACACACATGCACACATACATGCACACACAGCATTCTAAGCCTACATTTGGTTATTCATATATGCATGTGTTTAGAACTGAGCACTTGGATTAGATAACCTATCAAGTGGTTGTTCCTGGAGAACACTGATTCTCCCCCTCTTTGCAGCTATTCATCTTGGTAGTGGGCTTTGTGAGAGTTCCTCCATCCATATTGCTATGCCAACTGTTTCTGTCATTGTGTGTGTAACCATGATGTTACGATTTCATGACTGTAACTCCCTGCCATGTGTAGAAGACACAATTTCACAGCAAGCTTCTTGTTCCTCTGGCTCTTGTGATATTCCCATACACTCTTTGTAATGTCCCCTGAGCCTCAGATGTGAGGATTGTAATGCAAATATGTAAACTGGGACTGGGAACCCCATGATCAGCTGTTTGCTATGCATTGGGACTATTGCAGATTTCTGTGATACTTTCCATTTGTTGCAAAATAAAACTTCCTTATGATGGCAAGAACCGTCCACCTACATCATGCTATCTAATGTATAGGTGCCATATTATCAAACAAGACCTGCTCTAGATAATTTGAATTTCTTACATGGAGCCTCCAACCATGAAGACAACATTGCAGTGTGTTATAATACTGAGTTGAAAATCAAGTACACCTCCCAAGGTGCTTTTCACATGAGCGTCTGTTTGGTGCTATAACTTGAGAAGAAAATGCCACTGTGTAATGTTATTCCCCTAATATGAACTCTATTGTCTCCTGCTAACTCATAAAAGCACATTACATGTCATCATTCCCTACTGAATGCATTCATAACTTACTAATGACCAATAGCTGATGCACTTTACTTGATTTTAATATGTAATTTGAGGTAAATGATTGGTATAAATTTCAGTTGAGGGAAAATGCCTTGAAGGTCCCCATCATAGACACATAAATTGTTGAGTGAATAGCAACACCACCTGACAATAAGCATTCCTTAGCAATAAAGAAATGAACAAGGAATTCATCCCTTCCCCAGGTGTGCCTCCCCATTTTCATCCTGGGAGAAGATAATTCGACAGACGCATATTAAAGTTTGGATATTTACGGGAATTTGGGGTGTGAGGCTCAAATTCAAGAAACACCTTCCCTTGTGAAAGTTTACTGTGGAATTTTCAAGACAGTGCTGAACAGTATTTAGCAATAAGGGTGGAGAATTTTTCAAATATATAACATGGTGGTGATGAACATGGTTTATTTAGAAAGGAGCTACAGAAGAATTACACTTAAGCTATCCAATAGCCAAGTCTGAATCTCCTGGCTCTGTCATGGGGGGTTTGATGTTCCTTCCCCTCATGTTCCTGGTTGTATTTTCAGGTAAGAAAGTTGTTTCTCTCCAACTCTCTAAGGACAGAGTTCGAATATTTGAGGGTTGAGATGATGCTATATCAGACTCAAACAACAAAAATGGCAAAGATAATTTCAGAAAGATAAAGACCTGGAGATATAAAATGGTGACTAGGTACAAGAATGGAAGACTTGTGGTCGGACGGAAGCAAGAATAAGAGGTTAGAAAAGGCTTAGAGTACAAAGGTACTGTCAATCGAAAAATGTTATATAAGAGCATAAAATTCACTTTCATATCTTGCAAGAGAAGGGTGGTGTGCTGTGATCCAATGTTCTGTGATTTGATTTTAAATCTATTTTAATATTGAATTTTTATAATTATATAACTTGCTTAAGGTGTTTGAGTCTCTCGTAAGTAAAATAGAAATAATTAGTTTCCCCTTTTTCTTTAGAAATTGCAAGGGTGGTTACAACAGTTGCCATTATTTGAACTCTTTGTAGGTGACAGATACTGCTACACTTTTAGTTTATAATTTAATATAGGTGTTTTAAAAGTTTTGGTTTGGTGTGGTTTATTTCCACTTCTGATTTTATGACCTCTACTCTATGCCAATGTTGGATTTTCACACCTCCCTCTTCTTCACCTCCCAAGTCCACATCAGCACCACTTTTTGCTGACACATCCATGCTACCTAGTCTCTCATTCATTTTATTTTGTGTGTTGTAGAACTGGCTGTATGACTATGATGTCCCAGTTACATATTTGTATTCATTGACAGATTTCTCAGAATCATGGTCTTTGCTGTATCTTTAACTCTCATTATAGTCCTGGCACAGTAAGGGACTCTTTAAACATAAACATTTCAGCTAATTGGATGAATGACTATATTACAATCATGATTCCCCTCATACTCTATCAACATCATTCAGAATGCTGCCAATGCTCAGAGTTCTGCCTAGCAAAGTCTTATCTACCAGCCAGTATACCAGCATGCTCAACACAATTGCCAATACATTCAGTTGTGTTTAAAGCGTGTGAGGTTCAAAGGTGTGTACTTTTAAAGATATCAAGCAGGGAAATTTAAAATTCAAATGAGACCCTGAGTAGACATTGGAAATCATCTGCCTCAAGATGATTTTAAGTTGTGTACCATGAGCAGAAAGTTTCCCAGGAAAACAATGTAACATTGAATCAAAACTTAGAAGAAAGGTGACTGCTATCAAGAACAAGATGAGACAAAAGGAATACTTTTACTAACAAAAGATATGACCCAGAAGAATGCCATTTTGCTAAGCTGCAAAATATTACCTTTTGCATATTGTTTTTCAACACTAACATTGGAGGACCATAATCTGAAAATGTGAAAAAACATATAAGTGATATTTGAATTGCCAGAATAAATTGAAAACATGGAATACATTAGTTTTAGAACATAAGGTTTTTTTTATTTTTATTGGAATCTCAGAGTTGTTTTCTCTGATGACTAAGGATGTTGAGCATTTCCTTAAGTATCTTTAAGTCATTTTAGATTCCTCTGTTGAGAGTTCTCTGCTTAGGTTTGTACTACGTTTTATTATTGGACTTTTTTTTTGATGACCAAGTTTTAAGAATCTACTGCTGCACCTCATCTAGACCAGTGTAACAATCTCTGTCTGCACTCAACTTTTCTCACGCCCATGGGAAGTGTAGCTCTCACCCCATATCAGGCTTTATTTTTTTTTTCAGCAGAAAGAAAGAGATCATTACAGAAAACTACAAGTGATCTAAGTGACAAAGAGATCGGCTGACCATGGGGTTCCCTCCTCCGAGCGGACATTTGTGACACAGTCCTTAAACTTCCATGCTCAGGGAACAACCTGGGAGAGAGGCAGAAAGAGTATAGGAGCCAGAGGACTATGACAGTTGCTGGAAAATAGACTCTCCTGAGGGAAAATGACAAAGTGAAAGGATATGATGATGAGGGAGGAGTGGTTCTGGGAGGATTAGGAAGGGGGAGTTGGGGCTGAATCTGATCCAGATACGTTGTGTGAAATTCTCTAAGTCTTAGTTCAAAACTATACTTTGAATAGGTGTAATATAATACCTTAGAATAAACTTAATAAAGGAAATGAAAGACCTTTACAATGAACATGTAAGACACTGAACAAATAATTCTACGAGAATTCTAAAAGATGGTAAAAACTTCCATGTTCATAAATTGGCAGAATCAATATTGTAAAACTGACTGTATTGTCCAACTTATCCTACAGATTCAGTGCAATGCTGATTAACATTCTAAGGGCATCCTTCAAAGAAACAGAACATCAATACTGAAATTTATATAAAAACAAATAAATAAAAATATATCCCAAATAACCAAAGCCTTGTTAATAAAAAAGA
>LOJH01014884.1:0-23807 GCA_001685095.1 Ellobius talpinus
TACATGGAGGCTGAACACTGTGTATATAATAAATAAATAAATCTTTAAAAAAAGGAAATAAAAGAAGTAAAGCTTAAAGTCACTGATCTAAGTGTCTCTTTGAAGATATTCTAAAAAAACACTCAAGTTGAGTCAAAGAGCAAAGGTACTAAAGGGGAAAATATATATACATAAGGGTAATATAGTCCCAAATTTGGATCATTCCAGATTGAGTGACCCTTCTCAAAAAATACTTGGGACAAGAAGTACTGTGGATTTTGTGACACAGGAATATTTACATAAACATAATGAGATGACCATGGGATAGGACCTATGTCTAAACATGAAATGCATTTGTTTCATGCATATATTTTATACACAGCCTGATGTAATTTTATATTGCCTAGGTTTTAACTGTGATCTGTCACACAAAATTAAATGTTGGATTTCTTACTTGAGATGCTATATTGTTGCTCAAAAGATTTGATTTTAGAACACTGTAGATTTTAGATTTGCTAGGTGTATCACTGTGTTATGGGGAGAGACATGTAAGCAAGCTTGGAAGACCCTCTGTAGATTCCTCCCCATCATTAATGAACTAGGGCTACAAATTCAGCAAAGCTCTTATCCAGAATGTTACAGTGAAAGGAGTAGATATGAGTGAATGGCTTAAAAGTAATCCAGAAGAGAGGAGTCAGGTACACCGTACTTGAATCTGCTAACAAAAATGTATGATAACACACTCAGAGCATTACTGACTGGGGAAGCTCACTCAAGCCTTACTGTGGACCCCAATTTCCATGCATTGTTGGCCATATAGACCTATCACTTATGTGGCTGGCCTTAGTCCCTAGCATGGCCCCAGGCCCAGCATGAATCACACTCAACATAAGCTTTGTGGTCTGGCCTATGGCCCCACCAGTTAAGCACTTATATTAGACAGGCCATTCTAATGACTAAGAGGTCATCTCTCAGAAGCTAGTGCAAGCTTAACCCCTTATTTTCAGCTCTCCATTATCTATACAGACACAGAAATCTGTATTTGCTTGACTAGCAAGATGTCTCAGTTGTAAAGTCCTTGCCATGAAAACATAAGGACCTGAATTCGATTCCCCATCACCAGGAACAGCCAGATGAAGCAGTACGCTTCTGTAACCCCACTGCTGGGGAAAGAAAAAGGAAGATTCCTGGGGCTACTGGTTGATCCGTGGGAAACCCTGTCTCAAAACATGATTAAGGAAGACAGCACCCAACATTGACTTCTGACATCCCCACACGTGTACATATGCACAGAGACTACACACAAGCATGTATTTGTATATATACAGCCGGCCTTGCCTAGCCACAGGCTCCACATTCTCAGAACCAGCCAAAATAGATGAGAAATGCTCTTTAATAAAGTTATATTTTAGAAGTGGAGAGGTGGCTCAGTATGTAAAGTTTTTGCTATGCTAATCTAAGAACCTGAGTTTCATTGCCCCAGCATGCACATAAAGAGCTGAGCAGGTGGTATGCATATAATGACAGTGCTGGGGAGTGGGTGAGACAGGCCGTTCTCAGGGGCTTGCTTGCTAGCTACTCTAGCCCATATGACAAGCTCCAGGTTCAGTGAGAGAGGCTCCACCTCAAAAGATAAGGTAGAGAGTGATAGAAGGCACTAGACTGTAGTGCAGTCTGTGGGAAGAGGTACATAGGTTCTGTGCAAAATACTAGCTGTTTTGTTATTTGTAGTGTCTTCCATCCAGAACCAATTCCCCTGACAGCTATTTCCCTGACAGGAAGGACTGTATACAGACCATGCATTTATGACTAAGTTTAAGTGTATGCATTACTATGTGCTCAGAAGTTTAGGTTGTTTACATCTGACAGGTTTCTCAGTCTGTGTCGTGGTGAAACATGGTTTATTGTTTCCAGTGATGCTCTGCCCTAAGGTCTTACTCATCTAACGTTAGCGTTGCTGCCACAGTTGATCTGATTAGTGTTTGTATAGCTTTTCTTTTATATTAACTATTTCCATTTATGTTTTCCCTCTATCCCTGTTTCTCATCCATTGATTTTCTGTTTTCCAGTGACTACCACAGCGCCACAACATGCATCTTTTTGACTTACTAAAGCCGTGTAATTTAGTCCTTTCACCAGTCAGGCTGACATAAGAGCTTTCTCCATTTCCCCTACCAGCCGTCTGAAATGTCCTTGTTGTGAATAACCATTCTCTGTATATTAAATTCCTCAAATGCACTACTGCTGGTATTTATATACCCAATTTTTATTTTAATCATCTGCTTCGTTGCACTATAATTTTTCCCCAAACATGCATTCTTCTCTGTGGGACTAAAAGAACTCAGCTCTTAGCAATCCTTGCAGTGTGGACCCAAGAAACTCTTAGTCTTGCCTCTGTTATTGAAGGAACAGCTCATTAGTAGCTGTTACTTCTTCATCCTCACCATTCCACTGTCCTTTGGAGTTCATCATTTATATAAAAATGTCAGTTATCTGTTTTGGTACTGATGTTGATGTTTTCTCCTTGTCTCTTTTTTATTTTTTGTCTTTAGCAGTTTTCTCATGATGCATCTGGTTTATGTATTCTTGACTCTATAGCTTGGTGTCTTCTCAACAATATGGGGGAATTCTTAGTGGTTTTTCACTTCAAACCTTTGTCCTGACCTGTCTTCCCTGTCTTCTCCTCTCACAGGAGTGCACTTACACTCATGGGAAATAGTTTTGTCATGGGATACATGTTTGTGCTTTAGGAAGGAGTGTTTACTATAGGACCAAGAGCTGCAAGAGGGTTTGCCTCCTGTGAAACAAGGTCAAGAGGATGATATGACTACTTCCAAAAGTTCTTTCTTCTTCCTGGTGCTCGCTCTTCTCTCTCTCTCTCTCTCTCTCTCTCTCTCTCCCTCTCTCTCCTCTCTCCTCTCTCTCTCTCTCCTCTCTCTCTCCTCTCTCTCTACTTTCCAGTTTGGTGTTTTGAATCAATAGTTTGGGAGTATTGTTTGGGTTGTCCAAAGCATGTGAGACCTCTGTCTTCTGGAGACTGGCTTTAGAACTGGCTATGTGCACTTAAGTCATGAATTCTTGCTTTCTTGTGGCCTTGCATCACTTGCTTCATTTCTTTGTGTTTCAGTTCCATTATCAGTAAAGTCAGGCTAATGATAGTGTATAGATCATAAAAAATCAATGAAGTAGACCACTTAGTATAGTACTTGACTCATGCAGAAATCAGGAAATGTAATGATTCTTGACCTTGGTATCACAATATGTGTTGCTGCCCTGTTTGTTTCCCACTCCAACAGTCCCAGACCAGTCAGCGCCCCCTCTCTTCCAGGATACAAGTTCTGAGGCAGAACATAACAGAAGCACGCAGCGTGTTAGGCTCATGGGGGGCCTTTGGCAGAGAGTAGTTGGCTCTTGTGTATCAACACTACCCTCCCAGCTGTGGGGTTTGCTGTGGGCTGGGGCTGTGGGAGCTCTCCGGTGCTGGTACTGACTCTAGTCTTTCCTCTTCAGTATGGAATGCTCCTGTACCAAAACTATCGCATCCCCCAGCAGAGGAAGGCTTTGCTCTCTCCTTTCAACACCCCTGTGGTAAGTAGAGGACTTTCGACAGTCAAGACCTATGGGAACCTCATTGTAGCACGCCTAACCTGTTGCGAAAATATCAACAGCCACTTCCAGCTCTCAGGGAGCCATCTTGCCTGTCTTTGGCTTTTGTTCCTTTAAGTCATGGGGACGCATGGATGCTGAAGTCATTCTCTTGTGAGGATATTAAGAGTATAACCACTCCCGCTCTCTAAAAGTACAGACATGCACTCTATTACCAATATGATCTTAAAGGTCCTCTGGTACCTATTCCCAGGAGCGAGTGAGAGCAAGCCATGCCATAGAAGAGTCTAGTGTTTGCTTCCCTGAACTACTGCCCCAAGCATGGTCTACAGTGAGGAGTTGAACAGATCAACCAACCTCCCTTCCTTCCCTTCTTTTTAAACCAAGCCCAAAGCCATTTTTGACATTTTTAGCCTGGTCTCTCTTAAATCACTGAGTTTTCCGCCTGAAACAGGGAACTCTATAGCTCCCTTCCCAGTGTCTTTATGATTATTTCATGGGGTGGTCTCCAGCATGCTGCCCTGGCTGATTTCTTTGTATCTTAGTATCTGTGGCCTTTGTTTTACAGCGCAGCGTCTCTGAAAATTCTCTGGTGGCAATGGATTTTTCTGGACAGACCGGAAGAGTGATCGATAATCCGGCTGAAGCTCAGAGCGCTGCCCTGGAAGAGGGCCATGCCTGGCGGGTAAGGCACTAGCCCCAGTCTGGTTGAAACTGGTTACACACAAACACCCAGTTTTGCCAGAGGGACTCTGCTGGTGCTGGTGAGAGGGAGTTATGGGAGTAAGTACAGGAAGTAGCTGCCCCAGGAGCCCTTCCTGCTGTCAGCCTTCCACCCCACTCTGTCCTGAGCAGCTCCTGCTAATGAATTACTAGTGGCTGTGTGTGGAGGGCTCCACAGGGAACAGTTCTCTCACTAAGCTCAAGTGCTGAATCTGCAGATGGGAAGATTATCTCCCAGCTCAGGTTTCCCTGAAATTTAAAGACCATGTACAGAACACCTGCCCAGGGCTCTGCTTCGGAGACATTCCCAGTCCTGAAGCCATAGTGTGGGAAAAGGGCAAAAGTCTTCAGCACAGGGACCCTGGAGAACAGTGTCTGACAACTGCCAGGGTTTAACGCAGTAGCCTGTGCTGCTCTGCTGACTCTCCAGATTTTACATCATAGGTTGTCAGAGTAAGAAACACGTTGATGCCTCAGTGCACGGTTGGCTAGACATAACCAAAATGCATTTGCTTTATTTACCATTTTGGCCAAGAAACTCTTCATTCTCCATAGTCAGGTGGTATCATCAGAGTCTGAGTGTTTGGGGACACTGCTCAATCATCCTGTCCTGGGCAGTGGATGACTTGGTACATCAGTCCTTCATCTTTACTAAAGTAGGCATCTCTTTTGCAGAAGCGAAGCACAAGGATGAATATTCTAAGCAGCCAAAGCCCCCTTCATCCTTCTACCCTGAATTCGGGTAAGCACTGCTAATCACTTTGTATTGGATGTAAAGGCAAAGAAGAGCCCTGCTTTCTGAACCTCTCTGAGCTGTGCATGGTGCTGCTAGAGATGAGATCCAAGTTAGCTGGAGTTGGCTGGCTCTTGAGGTCTATCTGCAGGGAAGCCAGGTCTTACCCTCTGTCCGCCTCCATCTTCTCCACAGTAATTCACAGAACTCAGCATTGGTTTCATGGACGTATCTCCCGTGAGGAGTCCCACAGGATCATCAAGCAACAAGGTCTCGTGGACGGGTAAGGAAACTCCCGCTGATGGAAGCTACGACTTATTGAGTGCGCACAGTTCCCTGCAGAAGCCAACTCAGAGTATGCTGGCCTTGCCAAGTTAAGGGCAGAGATGACTGAACTCTCCTGTCCTGGATGTATCCAGATGTGCCCTTTACCCCTCAAATAGAAAAGGACAAGGCTAGTTATTTTTTTCTTTCTAAGGTAGTAAACAAATAGGAAAAAAAAGAAATCACCAATACCTTTTTATTTATACACTTTATAAAATTGCCTTTTACTAAGGTTGTTATGACTTAGACCTCAAGAAGCTTGCTTCTGCAGTTGTGACTGCTCAAGTAGGTTGCCTCTACTAAGCTGGACGGGCAACAGAGGTGGCAGCCATTGACCAGAGTGACTGGAAGCATGGTTGTAGCAGGCTGACCTACAAGCACTCATATCATAGCTGTCCCAGGGTAACCAAGGCCAGCAAGAGACTTTGGACCTCAGGGTGCAAACTCTATCACCGCTATTATCCCAGTGGCTTCTCGCAGCCCAGGGCAAGTGTTCACCTTTGCCTTCGTCCTGCCCTTGCGCCCTATCTACAGATAGAAATAGTAGGTATAAAAATGACTGAGACAGGAACACTCCAAGCTCCCAGGTTTCTGTGAATGAGTAAGCATGTCATCCTGCCTACAGTGAACATGTTCCACAACAGTGGCACCCATGATGATGCCCCCGCCACCACCACCCCACCCCAGACAAATGTGGTTTGCAAAACAAAGGGATTTGTTGTGGAGTTTTATTTCATATCTGCCATTGTACTTTTTCCATATTTTCCCTTCTTGCCTTCCTTTGTCCCTTGTCTCCCAGTGGTCCCTCTCCTGCCCCCAAATAGGTCCCCTTCTGCTTGCACTGATTTCATGTGATCACCATAGATACAGGTAAAATATTGTTAAGTCTGGATTCCACATACAAGAGAAACATGCGACATATCTTGAGTCCAAGATAACGTTCTCCCTCTAAGTCTGGCCACACCAAGCCATGGAATAACGTGCTGGTTGGTGTTTCCCAGAATGTACAAATTCTGAAGAGTTTGTTCTTCAAAATGCTTTGCCAAAGAGGTTACAGAGTTAGGTAGGGTGTGGGACTTTATGGCGAAGCCCCCTGGAGAATCAGGGTGGATATTTGCATTTTAAAGGCACTGAGAAGTTAACAAATGTGTTTTACCTTTCAAGTGTGGATTCCCTGGTCCTATTTAAATACTTTCTGGTCTAACATTACACTCAACAAGCTGGTGACACCACTAATGGCAGTAGTTTTGTCTAATATCTCATGACATTTCCTCTTCATAATGACAAGCAGAACTTGGAAACTTGCTTTTCTTCCTTCCTAGTGTGTGGACTACCTCTTGCATTCTAAGGTTGGAGAGCACCATTGTTAGGCCTCTTTGTGCTGTTCTGTTTTACATTTTATTTTGTGATTGTTTCGAAGCTGTAGAAAAGTTGCAAGAAGCATTCAGTCAATTCTGCTGTGTAACTTTACCAAGATCCTGGTGATAATAGGACAGCACTTTCAGTCTGTCACTGTTTCCCTTTTTTTTTTTGTAACATTTAAAAGTAAATTATAGCTTAATATCCTTTTATTCCTAGTAATTCCTGAATGGAAGCTCTGTGTGGTTTTACCTAACCACAGTGGTATTATGAGAACCAGGAAGCAAACGCTGATACAGTTGTCACATATTTAAATTTTTAGCGTGCCCCCCGTTGTATGCTTTACAACCAAGGGGGAAAAAATCCACAACCTTAGGTGCTGCATCTGCCTTCCTTGTAGGCATTATAGTCAGCTCCTGTTGTGAGCAGAAGCCAGACCTGACCAGTGGTGTCTGGATTTATTCCAGCCAGCATCCCTTGGCTAGAACTGGCTCGCATACCTAGGGCAGGAGTACACAGGAAATGATAGATATCTGAAGTCCGTTAGCTCTATCCCCATAGTGGTGGTCTGATTCTCGATGAAGATGGTCTCAGTCTGGTTCCTGTCCCATCAGCTGATAGTTTACCTCTTGTGAAGTGTTAGTAGGAAATACTTCTTCTCAAGGTCACATCCCTGGTTTTAGCTCCCATAGAAGCTCTTCTTCCTTGCCACAAGGGAGGGATGTGGTGAGTCTTCCACCACTCACTAAGTCACTTCTCTAAGGAGAAACTTCTCTTCTTTGGGTAATTTTGGCATGTTCCTATTGGTCTGCGAGCACTTTCTAACACTAACATAGAACGTTTCACCTTCGTCTTTGTAGTTTCCCTGCCTTACCAGAGTCAGCCATGTTCTCAAGGGTCCCTGGTTCCTTTCAATGTCAAATGACACTACCTTCTGGATGCTCTTGCCACTGAAAGCCACTCAGGTGCCCAAACACCAAAGTGTCATGGCTGTAAGCCCATTTTTATCAGGCAGGTCTAGCTGATGTGCCTATGTATACATGTGTGCTCATACATGGGAAATACACTTGGGTTTGAAAAGAATCAATAATCAATTGCTGGTTTCCCACTCCACAGGCTGTTCCTCCTCCGTGACAGCCAGAGTAATCCAAAGGCATTTGTACTGACTCTGTGCCATCACCAGAAGATTAAAAACTTCCAGATCTTGCCCGTAAGTACTGGTCCCTTCAAACCAGTCCTTCTTTTTGCTTCCATTCCTAATGGAAGTTGCAGTTTCCAGCTTAAACATAACAAACTATAGATAGTAGCAGATGCCCTCCAGCCTCTGTGAGGGAACGGTGCTGAGAATTATGCTGTTGCCTTGAGACCTCTGAGCTTATGTGTAACTAACCAGGAGGGCCTAGGTCTGTCTACCAGACGCTAACAGTGGCCAGGTGAACTTCAGGCTGTTGAGGAAATTGACTGAGCCCTTTGACAAGAGTGACTGCAGAGTGAGCTGTGTGTGGTACATATCCAAGTTGGTTGGTGAACTTGGCTTCCTGAGTCTGGTGAGCTAGGAGCAGTTTTAAAACCCTTCTGAACATCAGATAGCCGTGCAGCCAAGCCATGCCAGGTGGCCTTAGTCCCTTTCCCGGTATCATACAGTGAGGTTACAGCAATAGCATCCTGCACAGATGCTGGCTCCCTACCCACCGTGTTTTCTGACCTACCTTGCCAAATTTGTGTGTGTGGCTCTCGGGAATAAAACCATGCATGAGCAGGCAAATTGGCCCCTGACCACAGGCCGTGGGTGGGAACATCCTCCTCTAATGTGGCAAGTATTTTCTGTGTCTCTGCAGTGCGAGGATGATGGGCAGACATTCTTCACTCTGGATGATGGGAACACCAAGTTCTCCGACCTGATCCAGCTGGTCGACTTCTACCAGCTCAACAAAGGTGTTCTGCCCTGCAAGCTGAAGCACCACTGCATCCGCGTGGCCTTATGACCTCCTTGCCCTCTCTCAGAGGCTGGAGGCAGCAACACTGGAATGGAGAGGAGACGCCTGCATGAGGGGGAGAACACACACCTGCTCCCACCCAAGGACTCAGAGCAACATGGCTTTTCGATCGGTGCCAACCGACCAACATCAATTAGTTATTGGACTTCACAAAGATTTGCCGCTGCGGATCAAGCAGGACCACCTCCCTCTGCATCAGCCATTTAGATTGGGGGAGGGTTGAGATCCAGTGCAAGTGTGGGAAGAAACTGGAATGACGATTTCGATTAGGCCACGTAGGGTGAAAACCGCAGAGAAGTGATTGGAAATGAACTCTTGCCCTGGAATAATCTTGACAATTAAAACCGCGATGTTTACTTTTTTGTATCACTTTTTTGCACTCCTTCTTCGTTGTCAATGTTGTACTCAGCCTATGGTAGGAGGGGATGTGGCTTTGCAACCCAGATGAGACAAAGAATTTTCAATTGGCAGATTTCAGCTTGGAAAGAAAAAATGGGTCCCCAAAGTTTTCTTGAGGGCATCCTCCTTTCCACAGGTTGCCACAGTGTGGATTTGGCTCCTACATTATAGACACCCCAGTCCTTCCCATCATACTTGAAAAGCTTTTTTTAAAAAAATAAATAAATAAATAAATAAAATAATCAACTCAAAGGTGTCGACTGTGGGTGACACCAAGCATGTTTTGTGGACTCAGTCAAGCTCCCACAGTCTGGTCACCATTGTTGTTGTGCTGGTGTCTGGTCATTTCTTATTCGTGTATCTTGTTCTCCACAGTGCAGGAGACCTCGTTACTTTGGAAAACTAGCTGTTCCCCCAGCACAGCACAGCTGCATGACCTCAGCTTTAGACTGATGTCAGCAAGCCTTCTTGGAACACATTGGTATTCATTGTGGATGCCACATAGTCCATCTGGGGTGCCCTGTGCCTCACGTTTTCACAGCTACCCACTGTTGTAGAATAATTGCTGCCTTTACCCTCTGCAGTAGCCTCAGTCATTTCAGTTCTCCCATCCGGGTAGGGTGGGATCGTGGGGTTAAAGGATTTAAAGAGAAAACGTCAACTTGTTGGCCTTGTGCTCTGTCAATCTGAGCGTCTATGGATAAAGATAAGGAAACACTGCAGAGGGCACTGGCATAGGCTGGCTTTGAGTCTTTGCTTGATGACCCCTGCACCCTACTGAAAACCCCCTAAGCCAGCAGGAGCAGGGTATGCAGAGGTTCTGCCTCTGCTGGCTTAGGGCGAGAAGTACCTCACAGTGGTTGTGAACATTGGACAGTTTTAGCAGCATGATGTTTGCTTCCTCCTCCAAGAGACGAGTCAGAAGGTGGCTGGAGTTGTCACTGGGTCCCCTGAACCCTTTGGAGGACCCTCTGTTGTCCCCTTAATGATTTATCAGGCATGAGGGTAGCAGACAGGACTCCCGTGAGAAACACACAGACAACCGTGGTGAACAGGTTTCCTTTCCTGACACCACCCCCTAACTGGCCCTTTGAACCTGAGCTAGCCACTAGATTGCCAGTCCCGACTCACTGGAGTGCTCCCCAGGGAGCACCCCTGATTGCCCTGCGGATGACGGCTTAGTGGAAGATAGATGTGTCAGCGCTTTGTAAATGAGTTAGCTGCAAGCTGGTCCACAGTATAGAAACACTGTAGTTCACAGACCACACAACCCGTGTTTCCACGCGATGTTTATTACAACAAATGAAGAATTTTTTTCTTTTTACTTTTTATCTTTTTATCTATCTTTTATCTTTTTTTTAGTAAGACATTTTCTTAAGCATAAATGCTCAATTGCATTTCTCTTTCTTTCACAGCTAGTTAATCATTGAGTTGACAATGAGATAATTCTCAAGTTCATGCCTGGCAGCAGGTTTCCACTGATCTTCCCCTTAGGGACAGATAACGGACATTTCAGTTTTACCGTACTCATTTCTTTTTGCTGACATAAGGTCAGAACTTTGCAAAACAGACAGCAAACAACTCTAGGGTTTCTTTCTCCAGTTTACACAGACCAGTCCCCACAGTGCATAATCCTTTTCTCTTTTGCCTCTACAGTAGACAGCTAGGACGTGTATCTCATATTTATAAGTATGCATTTTATTTAAAAGGAAGTATAGGCTTGACTCTGGTTCACAATTTTGTATGTAGCTGGTTTGACGTAGTATTTTGTACTTCCCTAGCCGAAGTGAATTGTCGAAGGCTGCAACCCGCCTTGAGTGTAGCAGACTTCAGTGGCCCCGAGCTCGCCAGCCTTTGCACAGGCAGCTGGGAATTCCACCTGAAACAGCTAGTCCCTGGGGTAGTGGGTACCCAGCCCCCCTAGCCAGAGACTGAAGGACATTTGACTTTTATTTTTGTATTTAATTGACATGAATGTAAAGGGGACAGCTCAGGGTTGTTTTGGAGCCTGTTTGACTTTGTAATCTCTGCCTGTGATTTTCTTTTCTAAATGAAAACTCCGTGTAGCCACCTGGACTAAGTTGAGAAGGAAAATGCCAAATGCTTTGGGTTTTTAGAGTTTTAATAGGTAGGCTCTGTTATATTATTAGGTGTTAGAGTTTCTGAACATGTTTTTTTTGTTTGCTTAAACTTTGAAGAAATATGTGCCTCAGCTTAGATGTTTTGTCTTCTCCTTTCTGCACTTAAATACCTGACAGTCTGTCCGATCGCTGCGCCTCCATGAGCATAAGTAGCTCATCGTAGATTTGTGATGTCATAGTGCAAACTGTAGTGACCGGAAAATGACGTGATATGTAAACGTTTTCAGGGAATGCAGAGGGTGTTAATTAACAGACAAAACCTTTATCCCGCGTGCTTTGCTTCACTCTGTGCTATATAGCTCTTTGGCTCGTGAACCTAATTGTAAACTTTCAGGTATTTTTGTACAAATAAGGGACTGATGTTCTGTTTCTTGTTATTAGAAGAAATAAACATTAATACAGTGTTCTTCATTGGCTGTTTTTTTTTTTTTTNACCCTTATCTGAAGACTGGGCTTGGGGTGGGTAGCTCATTGACTCAGAGTGCTCGCTGTGAATGTAAGAGAACCAGGTTTCAGATCGCCGGCCTCTCCCTGTCCCTCCTCCCCACAAGAAAAAAAAAAGACAGGCCTGGGCTGGAGAGATGGCTTTGTGGGGAAAGTGTTTGCCACACAAGATGGTTTCCATCCTCAGAACCCACAGAAAAGTCAGTAGTGGCACACACTTGTAATCTCAGTGCTGGAGGGAAAGCCGGGTCTCCCGGGCCTGCTGGTCAGTCAGTGTAGCCTAATTGGTGAGTTCTGGACCAAATCAAGGAATTGGTCTCACAAAACAAAGTGAATAGCACCCAAGGTTAACCTCTGGTCTCCAGATGCAAAGGAACACGGAAGTTCCTGTCCATCTATATACCTAGGACTGTGATCATACACAAGGCATGATGGACTTTAAAAGGTTGCAGAGAGTCAGATATCCACAAGAGTTTAACAGTCACCTCCAAATCAAGTACATCTGACACACATCTCAGAAGGCATTAAACCATCAAGGACCCAGGTTGTCAAGAAATTCAGGGGGCTGCAAAGATTGTTCAGCAATTAAGAGCGCTGGCTGCTCTTCCAGTTATATCCCAACATTCACATGACAGCTCACAACTGCCTGTTAACTACAGTTCAGGGAATCTGATGTGCTTTTTCTGGCTACCTCAGGCACCAGGCATGCTCATGATGCACAGGCATACATATGGGCAAAACATTCAGACACAAAACAATATTTTTGAGAGAAATTGACACATTAAAAAAATGATGTACTCTGCCACTGCTGTCCTAAGCCCTCACGTGACTGAAGGTCCCCACCCATGTGCTCTGGAGCGTCACTTGCTGACTTCATGCTTCCTCCACAACCTACCTCAGTCACTCACTGTAGGTAGAGACTGCTCGCTCATTTCCCAGCAGCCCAGTCCCGAATAATCACACAGAAACTATATTAATTACAATACTGCTTAGCCTATTAGCTCAGGCTTCTTATTCACTAACTCTTACATCTTAACCCATTTCTATTAAGGTGTATCGGCACAAGGGCTGTGGCTTACAGGTAAGAATCTGGCTTCTGTCTCCTTCAGCAGCTAATGATCCTTCTGCAGGAGGAGACAGATGCCAGATCCTAACCCATAGGCCACAGCCTCGTGCTGATACACAGATTGATAGAAATGTGTTAAGATGTATGAGTTAGTGAATAAGAAGCCTTAGCTAATAGGCAAAGCAGTGTTGTAATTAATATAGTTTCTGTGTAATTATTCAGGTCTGGGCGGCTGGGAAACAGGCAGTCTCTACCTACAGGCCACTTAGGGAAAGTAAGTGGGAAAGTAGATGTCACCTGCAGTGACATGAGTCCTTGGGGCTATGGGGATGACTCGTGGGTAAAGCACTTGGAGGACCAGAGTTTGGATCTCCCGAACCCACATAAAAGCCTGGCAAGTGTGGCAGCTCTGTAATCCAAGCATTCCTAAGGCAATTACAGAATCACTGGGACAAGCTGGCTAGCCAGCCTAGCCAGAATTAGTGGGCCCTGGGTCCTATGAGAGACACTGTTTCAGTGAATTAAACAGAGAGTGATCAAGGAAGAATAACCGACGTCTACTTTAGACCTTGACGTGCATACCAGACACATAGTCATACAATGCGTATCTGTGGTTGCTACAAGAGCCCCTCACAGAAACAGACAACACCCGTCCTCATCATGACATTCACAGGTCTACGATAATGGGAGTGGGTGAGGATCACCAGACCAGAGTTTCAAATGTACTTTGGTCACTTCAGATAGAATGACAGAAGCCAAACAGCACACAGGGGAAGAAAAAAATGCTCAGAGCACAACCTGAATCTTGATTTCACTACATCATGAGTGCTTAAGATACATCTTCTGTGCCAGACACAGGTGCACAGACCTATAATACCAACACTTGGGAGGCAGAAGCAGGAGGGTCAGAAGTCTCAAAGCTAGCCTTTGCAACATAGTGACTTACAATCCAGAAGCCAACTTGGATTATACGAGACTGTTTCAAAAAAATATATATGTTCAATGACCATTAAAATACTAAGAAGGAGGGGCTGGAGAGATGGCTCAGTGGTTGAGAGCACTGACTGCTCTTCCAAAGGACCCGGGTTCAATTCTCAGCATCCACATGGCAGCTCACAACTGTCTGAAGATCCAATTGCAGGGGGTCTGACACCTTCACACCAATGCACACAAAATAAAGTTAAATAAATCATAATAGATTTAAAAAAATAGAAGGAGCTGAGCAGTGGTGGCACGTGCCTTTGCTCCCACCACTTGGGAGGCAGAGGCAGGTGAATCACTCACTCTGTGAGTTTCAGGCCAGCCTGTTCTGCAGAATGAGTTCCAGGGCAGCCAGGGCTACACAGAGAAACCTTGTCTCAAAAAAAAAATCAAGCAAAGCCACTAAGAAGGACAGCTATATATAGTTAATGATAAAGGAAAGTTTATTAAATGGTAAACACAATGTTTGCTTTTAAAAGTAGAAAACTCATTCATATCACTTTGTACCTTGGCACTTAGACTTCACTCTTAAAGATTGGGACAACGGAAAATGTGTAACCGGCACTGTTGGACTTTGTCTTAATTTGTTTCTATTACCATGATAAAACACGAGAAGCAAAAGACACTTGGGGAGGAAAGGGTTTATTTCATTCTACAGCTATGGTCCACGACAAAGGGAAACCAGGGCAGGAACGGAATCCAAAGCCATGAAGGAACACTGCTCACTGTCTTGCTCCTCCTGGCTTACTAGGTTTGCCTTCTTACACACTCCAGAACCACTTGCCTGTGAATGGCACCACCCACAGCAATAAAGAAAACATTCATCAGCTTGCCTGCAGGCCAGTCTGATGGATGCATTTTCTCAGTTAAGGTTCCCTCTTCCAGATGACTTTGTGTCCAACTGATGAAATATTAACCAACACAATTGATTCATGCTCACCCTGACACCCACCACATCACTATTACACCATAAACTTTACCTTCTTGTTTGTCCCCAAGAATCCATATTAATATCAATATCACAAGATAAAACAAAGCATAACTTTATAAAGACTTCAATGCTTTAAAAGTCAAAGTTCTCTTTAAAACAAACAAACAAAAAACACTGCCTCTTAAAAAGTCCAAACGCTCAACAGCAGGGTCCTGTAAAATAAAAAATAAGGTACAAACTCTTATTCCACAAGGGAAGAACCAGAGCACAGTCACAATCAAAGCAAAATCAAAATTCAACAATATAAATTAAATCTTGTAGCTCAAAGTCCCTCATCTGGGACACACCTTCCCAGTGACCTCTCCTGATCTCTCACAGTGCCAAGACTCAGCTGTTCTCTATGGCCCTTCACAGCTTCAAAATCAGTAGTACCTAGGGGACTCCTACACATGACCAAGTTCAGCTGCCAACATGAGATGCAGCCTTGGTACTCTCTGGATCCCAACGTCTGTGTGTTAACCCTGAAAAAATACTTTCAGACTTCAATGATACTGGTCTCCTCTTTTTTTTTAGATTTATTTATTCATTTACTATGTATACAACATTCTGCCTCCATGTATGATGGCACATGCCAGAAGAGGGTGCCAGATCTCATTACGGATGGCTATGAGCCACCATGTGGTTGCTGGGAATTGAACTCAGGACCTCTGGAAGAGCAGCCAGTGCTCTTAACCACTGAGCCATCTCTCCAGCCCTACTGGTCTCCTCTTAACCACAGCGGATTTTCTCAGCTCCAGCTGACCAGCATCAATTGTCCTAGTAAAGTAATGGTTCTCAACCTGTGGATCGTAACCCCTTTGGGGAACCAACGACCCTTCCACGGAGGTCACATATCAGATATCCTGCATATCAGGTGTTTACATTACAATTCATAACAGTTGCAAAATTACAGTTATGAAGTAACAACAAAAACAATCTTATGGCTGGGGGTCACCACAACATGAGGAACTGTCTTAAGGGATTGCAGCATTAGGAAGGTCGAGACCCACTGCAGTAAAACAAAGGGTGCTGGTTTCTTGTTGATCATGGTAATTCTTCAGAGTCCTGCTGACCAGATATCACAGTTCCTACTATAGATCTGTCACATGAACTGCCCTGCTAAGTCTTTGAGAGACTCTCACGCTACCTCTAGAAGCTTCACAAGCCATTTTTCCCTTTTAGAACATCGTCTTCTAAACTTCCACAACTGCTCAGTAAGCTCAGAGAACTCAATGACTTTTCCAGGCCAAAGTTCTGAACACTTCCACAATCGCCTACCCCCCTCCAAAAGAAAAAGCATGTTCAGTTCTGTCACAGCAAGAGTCCATACTCCCGGTGTCCATTGGTGTGATAAGACACAGGGTGCCCAATGTGCATAGCCGGGCATGGTGGCACACACCCTTAATCCCAGCACTCGGGAGGCAGAGGTGAACAGATCTCTGTGAGTTCAAGACCAGCCTGGTCTACAAAGGGAGGTCCAGGACAGCTCCAGCTGTCACACAGAGAAACCGTGTCTCAAAAAAAAAAATACAAACAAACAAAAACCACCTTACATGACCAAAAGCAACTTGGGAAGAACAGGGATTATTTTAGTTTACAACTCACAGTCCATCATGAGGGGAAACTAAGGCAAGAACTGAAACAGAAACCATGGAGGAATACCAGTTATTAGTTTGCTCACCTTGACTTGTTTGGTTTGCTTTCTTAAACCACTCAGGACCACCTGACCTGGGACGGCACCACCCACACTACAGTGTGGTCCTCCCATGTCAATCATCAATCAAGAAAAAGCCCCACAGGCTTGTCTACAAGTCAATCTAAGTTTCTCCATTGAAGTTCACTCTGCTCAGATAAGTCTAGTTGGTGAGAAAGAGAAGCCTAACCAAGACAGGTCTTATGTGTCATCCCTCCATCTACCACAGAGGTGGGGCTGCTATCAGGCTGACAAAAGAGAGACATGTCACCAATCTCAACCCAGCTCCAGAAGGCATCTTCAAGATAAATAGCTTTGAGGAACCATGAAAGATAATCTCCAGAAAAGGCAGTGGATGTAGCTGTCCTTTTTTAATATATTGGTATCATTTTTTTTCTGGAACACAGTGCAAGTCTTCAAACTAAAGGTTTGATTCCTTGGATTAGTTCGTGTATGACATCTGTGGGTTTTGTTTTATTCTGTTTTAGTTTGTTCTTATTATTTTTTTTCTTAAACAGTACTAGGGATTAAACCCAGGACCTCATGCATGCTAGGTAGGCACTCTACCAAAGAACTATATTCCTAACCCCTTATTTTGTTTTTAAAGAGCACAATTGTTCATGTTGGATCACATTTACCTTCTGCGTACAGCATCTACTTTTCCCAAGCCCTTTGGCACTCGTGTCCATTCAACTCTTTGCTGCCCCCTCAACTGCTCCTTGATGTTGGTACACAAACTAAATCAGCGAGCCCTGTGACAAAGGACTGTGTGGAAAGTTCAAGGGCCAGGCACACAGGCCATTATAACTGATCATCTCATTGATTCAGCCCTTCCCTTCCAGATGACTCTCCTGAAATGCTGTCCAATAATTTTATAACCAAAAGACTTTTTTACTTGCTTTTTCCATTGCATATTAATCAGATGTCATGTTGGAGGCTTGTTGTTTGAAATAAAAAGTTATGGCCAATTCTCTCAGTAACAAAATCTCTGATGGAATTATAGCCAGACCTTTGAAATCTGCTGCTCTCTGTAGATTTAACTAAGACCGAACTGAAACTGTTGCATTGCTGCCAATGTGAAGTCTCTAGTGAGGTTCACAGAGGTTATATAGATGTTGAATATTTACAGCCTCCCTTTTCCTTATTCCCTAAACAGCATGTAAAACAATTATTACACAACTTTTATATTGCTTTAGGCACTATGAGTGTCCTATTGAAAATATAAAGTTTACAAGAGTTTATATGTAGGTTATATGTAGATATGATGCCATTTGGTATATAGGTCCTGAGAATTTACAGATTTGGGTATGTACAGATATTTTTTATCTATCAACATAGTGTAACCAATCCCCCATAGATAAACAGGAATAGCATTGTGTGCTTTCTCATATATACACTGTGTCTGTGAGGGGTGCAGAATAGAATGCTAAGGGATGGCTCCATGAGTCAAAGCACTTGCTGTGCAAGTCTGATGAATTCAGTTCTGACCCCTAGAATCACTGTTTTTTTTTTAAAGTATATGGTAGTACCCAGTACCCATCTACAGTCTCAACACTTCTATGGTGAATTGAGAAGAGAAGACAAGAGTTTCACTTGAAGCCTGTGAGCCAGCTAGCCTGGAAAATAGACTGCTTGAAAATAAGGTGTAAAACAAGAACAAATGACACTCTGCCTCAGGAACAAGGCAGAAGGGGAGAACAACAAGAAAGACTACCTGAAAATAAGTTGTAAGGTTAGAACAAGAGACACTCTACTTCAAAAACAAGGTGCCAGGTGAGAACCAAAGGAAAATTAATGCCTCCAAATAAAATACAAGACAATAAAAACAGGAGAGACTCTGCCTCCAAAGAAGCTGGGAGGTGAGACCCAATCCCTGCCATTGTCCTCTGATATCTACCCATACATCATGGAAACACACACACACACACTATAAACACACACCTCCATGCACACCATACACACACACACACATAATTAATTATTAAAGACATCATAGTAGTGTACACCTGTTCTCATGACTCTAAGACAGAAGATTATGAAATCAGAACCAAGAAATACCCTGTCCCCTGTCCAAAAAGATCCTAATATAGAAAAAGAAAGTTTTAGCCTCGGGAATTCCTCAGCTATGTTTTAAGTTCTGAGTCACAATAAGTAGATAGTAGCCCTTGCAGAGGGTATAGAGAAAGTAAATTTATCATCATAAAAGGTTCAAGTAAAAGGCACTAGAGTAAGTGAAAGACTGGAGAACAGAAGTGGTAACAGGGGTTAGAGTGAACAGTGATCCCTTTGAGAATCTGCCCCTACCATGCCCTTTCAGGTTGTTAATCTGTTTCTGCAAAACTTCACTCTAGATTTGAGGGTAAGAACTCTCCACCAACTGATCACATCCTATGGGTAAGATGCATGGCTAGGTCAGATTAATCCACATCATAATGGACAGCCTACTGTCAGTACTCAGTTTGGTCTCTTTACTCTCTGCTAATAAATGAATGCCAACATTCAGTTGACAGTCACAACATAGGTGTATATTGTATATAAAAATCTGTTGTTTGAGCCTGATCTCCACCCCAATAACCTCAGAGAAGGAAAAGAAAAAAAAAACACAAAATAGAAAAAAAGCACATTCTTTTTAACTAAATGTCAGCCTGTCAAGAAGCAAGCATGAGCCAGAGATCAAAAATGTAAATTTTATATTCTTCAAGTTAGGCACCACTCCCCCAGCATTGCCATCAATGGAACTTTCTGGAGACTGGATTGTGTCCATATAGATCATACTGGCCTGTACAAAATCAACTGATACAACTGTAGGAGTGAGAGAAAAAGGTTGGTTGGCAGACCTTAAAAGATGGCCTTGTCTTGACAAATGCATTTGATGTGACTAACATGGCACAATGACATTTCATGTTGGATGTCCTTTTATATGCTGTGAATATGTCTTGTTACCATTGATTAATAAAGAAGCTGATTTGGCCAATAGCCAGGCAGAATTTAGCAGGCAGGAAATCCAAGCAGAGAGGCGGGAGGGGATAGGGAAGAAAAGGTAGAGTTGGGGAGATGGCAGCAGCTTCTGGGAAAGCAAAATGTGAGGCAACAAGCCACAACCCTTGTGGTAAAAATATAGAATAATAGAAACGAGTTAATTTAAGTTGTAAGAGCTAATTAACAATAAGCCTGAGCTAATAGGCCGAACAGTTTGTAATTAATATTAAGCCTCTGAGTGGTTATCTTAAAAGCAGCTGTGGGACCAGGGAGAGGGAGAAACCTCCAATTACAAACGGCATAGCAGGATGAGGCTCTCACATTTCCATAGGGCCTGAGAAAGCTTTAAAAATGTTCTAAATTCACAGAAACAGAGATGCACTGGGATTACTAATCTCTCATGCTGTTCACCATAGAGAGATATGTCTCCCAATAGCTGCCTGCAATATAGAGCCATTTACCAGCCACCATGAGCTAAGCAGCATGGTGCGTTTCCATAGTCTCACATAGGCCTTGATACAGAAAGACTAATCAACCTGTGCTGTGTGATGGTTTTAGCTCATACTCATACAGCCAAATTAAAAAATTGGTGGGCCCATTGCACACTACCTAATGGCAGTATTGGGAGAAGGGAGTAAGCATGAAGTTTGTTGCTACTTCCACCATGATAAAACGTCAAGTAGGGCAGAACCAACAGCCAAAGTAGGCAGTTTGGTTCTAGCCATGCCTGCTTACCAGTTTAAAACAGTGATCAAAAAATGATTATAGATACACAATAAAGACGAATTCAGACAAAAAAATCCCTCTAAATGGGTCATAGTGCATTTTAAAAATGTATGTAGGCTTGGGAGACAAAGAGGAAAAAAGTATAGGTAGTTATAAAAAAAGTTTTATAAAATAAAAATAAAGTCTTTAAAGAGACAGTAAAAGTAATATAAAAAATAAACCAAAAAAATGAAAAATTTACAAAGTCTGGATTATGCATACTATTGTGTTTTCTTTAAATTTTTTGACTATTAATGAGCTAATTACAGAAAGAAATTTCATTGTGGGGGCTTCTAAGCTAAACCAACATAAACATATCTTGACTTCAAAATTTGGGTCTAAGGATATGTTGCTTTGGGAAAGAGGTTCTGCTTTTGTTTCCACAGAAGATGAGAAGCTACAGATTCCTTCCAGGGTAATATGATTTGATCAAGCAAGACCCCCTGAGAGGTTTCCATGGGAATGATGGCCCAGGTGAACCAATATCCAGAACATCTTCAAACAACTGGCTGAAATGATGCAGCCTCACAGACTACCACAGCTAAGACTTGACCATAATTCTAACTTTTCTCAGGATCCCTATTAGACTACCCAACACTCTGAATCAGCAGAAAGTAGTATAAACAACTATGGCCAAATTCCAAAAATATTATTTATAAATGTCTGTTTTCATTTAAAGGGGGTTGGTTATAAGTGGTTAATGATAATAGTAAATCTCTTTCTAAAGAAAAAAAGGGGGCTATGATATAGAAATGATGAAAAAAGGTAGATTATTAAATCTACTTTAAACCAAAAATAATTGTAAATCTCAAAGTACTTTACATTGGTATGGATTTTGGCTTATTGTTACAAATTTAAGATCAATTTTATTATATTGTATGTTTATTTCTACTCTTGTTTAAGGTATTATGTTTATGCAACTCATATAAAAATGTAATATATAGTTAAGAAATACAAATTAATAGTCATCTATAATAGGCAAACTTATACACATATTAGCTAGATTTTCTAGGTATACAAAGATACATTTCAGATTTATAGGTAATCTTCAAATACTTCAAAGATGTACAGAATATGGCATTTAAAATGTTTTAAGAATTTAGACTTTTCTTGACAGTGAGAGACATCTACTCCTGGCAGTACCAATTACTTCAAGAGGGTGATGGGCATTGAAGAAGTTCCTTATGGAGTTTGCTTTCAATATGGCAAGGCTAGCCACTTGAACAAGAAACTGCACTTGCCTGAACTGCTTGAGAATATGGTGTAAAAACTAGACATGAAGGACCCACAGGAAAATTATTGCTAAACTTCATCAAAAGAAGGCAGGGTGATCTGTGATCCTTCAGGGTTCCTGCTTCACAGAAGAAACTGCCAGACATTCTGCAGGACACAGAGAAAAATGACTGACAAACTGCCAATATTGACAAGACAGTCTTTCAAGTTTCCTGCTTTATTGAAAAGTCTGCCAGATATTCTAGGTCTATAGGCAGAAGATGGATGCCCCAACATTACAGAAGAACTTTGGGCAACTGTTCAGGCAGCCAGCCAGATATTTCTGTCATTTCTAGAGTTTTAGAATTTGTTTGCAATGTACTTCTTGTTTACTTAGGTAATATTATGTCCTTCTGGTGTCTTTGATAGAGTTGAAGACTAAATAGCTATAATTATAATTTTCCTTATTTATGATAAAGATAAATAGGATATGAAACTTTAGACTCACAAAGATAAAATAGATGATAAAGTATTTTATTTTGCCAAATACAAATAGACAAAATATTATAATTGTAATTCCTGCTTGATACCTGCTTTTTTATATGTAATTTTACTATGTTAAAGTTAAAACATTCTGCCAGGCAGTGGTGGCACATGCCTTTAATCCCAGCACTCAGGAGGCAGAGACAGGCAGATCTCTTGTGAGTTCGAAACCAGCCTGGTTTACAAGAGCCAGTTCCAGGACAGCCAGGGCCATTACACAGAGAAACCCTACCTCATAAAATCAAAAAAAAGAACAAGAACATTCCTTTTTAATTAGACAGAAAAGGGGAGATTATGATTGTGTGGGATGCCCCTCTATATGCTGTGAATATCTCTTATTACCAATGGTTAGCAAAGAAGTTGATTTGGCCAATAGCCAGGAAGAATATAGCTAGGAGGGAAATTCAAGCAGAAAGGAGTAGATAAGGAAGGCAGAGTCAGGGAGACACCAGCAGCTGATAATAATAAGCCACAAGCCTGGCAGTAAAATATAGAATAATAAAAATGGGTTAATTAAAGTTGTAAGAACTAGTTAATAATAAGCCTGAGCTAATAGGCCAAACAATATGTAATTAATATTAACCCTCTGAGTGATTATTTTAAAAGCAGCTGTGGGACCAGGCAGGACAAGAAACCTCTAGTTACAGTCATTAATTAATTAATTAATTAACATTAACTAGGTTAAAGCAGATTTCATTCTACATGATTCAATAGTTATTTAGGGCAGGGCATAGTGGTGCTTCTGTCTTGTTAGTTGAGGTAGATAGGCCAGTTTATCTCACCAGCCTCTTTCAAGTTTGAGAGATTCAAAAATAACTCCCAGTCAAACCACAAAACATTAGCCACACCTTCCTGGTAGTTTTCATACATGTGCCCCAGCCCTTCTAAATGCACTTACCCTCATTCCACAGAATGGTTGCAGCCCTTACTGTTCTGATAAAGCAACCTTGGCCTGTTGGAATTGAGTCTATCTGCTTCTCTGCCTCATTTTTCTTAGAGATACAAATAGGAAAAAAAGCCAAATTATCTCTATTTGCAGATGATCTGATATAGTATACAAAAGATCTCAAAGATTCCACGAGCAAACATCTAGAAGTGGCAGGATACAAGATCGACTTATAAAAATTGGTAGCATTTCTATAAGTGAACAACAAACACTCTGAGAAAAAGATCATGGAAACACTCCCATTCATATTAGCCTCAAAAGAGAGAAGAAGAGGAGGAGGAGGAGAAGGAGGAGGAGGAGGAGGAGGAAGAGAAAAGATCAGGGATTGGAGAGAGATGGCTCAGCAGTTAGGAGGCTTTCTTCTTCGAGAGAATTCAACGTGATTCCCAGCACCTGTGACAGGCAGCTCACACCTGCCTGTAACTCCATCCCTAAGGGATCCAATGCATGGGCACCTGCACTCACACAGAAACACCTGCACACATGCTCCGCACTCCATGATTAAAACTAAAATAAATGTTTTTAAAAATAAATACCTAGAGGCAAACCTAACTGTGACGTGAAAGGCTTTCACAGTGGAAATTTAAAGTCTCCGAAGAAAGAAACCGAGGAAGATGTGAAAAATGGAAAAGCCCCCCCCCACCCCCCACCCCCGTGGTCAGGGGTCAGGAGAACTAATACTGTGAAATGACATTTTCGCCAGAAGCAATTTATAGATGTGATGCGATTCTAATAAACATCACATTCTATTCCTCAAGGGGAGGAAAAAAATCAATCCTAAAGCTCATATGGAAGCACAAAAGGCCCTGGGTAGCCAAAGCAATCCTGAGCAAAACCAGGGATTGCTCTACCAGATTTCAAGTTATATTACAAAACCATAACAATAAAAACAGCATTGTAATGGTTATTCTGTCTCTTTAAGAGACAAGCCACACCCACTCCCTCCC
>LOJH01014885.1:0-23807 GCA_001685095.1 Ellobius talpinus
TATGGAACAAAAGAAAACAGTATTTTTAAAATCATGAAAGTTTAAGAAGCAAAGTAGAAAATATAAAGAAAATGTTTAGCTAAATTAGAGCTATAACTTTATGATTATTAATATTCATCTTGCCTATCATTTCCACTGTCTTTATGACTGATTTTTAAAGTGACTTAACAATTATTCTATATCCTGCACACATGTGTTTTATTTAGGTTAATAAAAAGTTAAATGGATTTAAAATTAACTGCGTTTTGGGCAAATTTTTTACAAGGTAGACAAAAATAGTTACATCATTATATGATGTTAACATTTTCTGCTTTTGAGTGCAGTCTGTTCACTGAAACCTATTGTTGAAAAATCAAGAAAAACTGACATTAGATGATTTATAGAGTGGATTAGATATGTAAGTTTTCATTATAAAGTCTCATAAAACTCAAGAATAATGCCTGGAAAACGTAGCATTTGATCCTCCCTCACCAAATGTGCTATCGTATGTGTTAGACATCTTTTTACATGGTAAGGAAATATTGATAATGATCAGATTATGAAATTTTGCCTCATAGTTTTGCAAGTTTGAGCCAACAGTAGACTGGTTTTGTGGCTTTTAGGACATCATAGTTCTTCACATCATAGCAAAGGACATGTGGCAGAGGATTCTGTGCCTCTGCTGGCAATTGGGAAATAAACATGTAAAAGATGTTCAGTGAGATGACTTTGTATCTAATAACATTCATGCAAAGCCTGACAGCTTGAGCTCAATTCCAGAACCATGGAAATGTGGACTGAGAGAACTGATACCGTTAAATTGTCTTCTGACCTCCATACATGTGTGGTAGGTAGTATGAATGTCTAAACATCACACACAAATACCACATATACACAATAATAATAACAAACAATATTTATAACAATTAGATATACAAAGAAGAAAAGCTAAATTTTCATCATTGTCTTTGATGGCATACCGCCATGACCTAGCTTCTTTCAAGCAGACCCTACTACCTCCGAAAGTTCCCACTACATACTGATGATGTCGTAAGATGTGGACACACTGGGAACAACACTGAAATAAAGCAATATCTAGTCTCTGCTTAAATGCTGAAGGTTATTAGGAGATTCCACACCTCATGAGGAAGTTGACAGCATATTTGGTTGGCTTTCATTCTTAAAAAAATTTACCATAATGGAACTCAAATATAACTGTTTAATGGATACCACTACAGTTTTCTCAGAGATAGTATACATAACACACTCTTAAATGACATTATTTTTGTTGTATTTGCATTTTAACAAAGACTCCAACAGCCAAGAATAAGGCAGCTGTTGTAGATGATGCTCATATTCTAAATAAGGTGGTACATCTCTGTTCTGGTTCCATTTGAAGTATGCTCAAGGGTTCTTCTGTTATGATCAGGTCCCTAGAAAATCTGCTTAGAGGGAGTTATGTCACTGGGTGTGTCCTCACAGGGGACTTCGAGGACCTAATTCCTTATTATTTCATTGCTTACCAGTTACCATGATGTAAACATCTCTGTTCTACATGCTCTCTGCCTTGATTAGACCAAAAGTGGCAGGGCCAAAAAAAAACATGTTCTAATGCTTTTCAAAGCATGAGCTACGGTTAATCCTTCCTCCATTTAAGGTGATATTTCCAAGGCATTTTGTCACAGCAAAAATCAGACCAAGTACCATAATCTGTGAACATTCGAGAGTGTTTACATTGTAACTCAAACCAATTGTTTACTTTATTTTCACCTTGACCCATCGTGCACAATGTACCTGAATAAACAAATGCCAACCACATGACTCTGGACACACTGCCCAGAGTGTAGCACCTTGCAGCTTAAGAGATTAAAAACAGGAGAAGATCATCCCTCTTAATACCTAGTATTACCTCCTCTTCTGAAACTGGCCGCAAAACTTTTAGCAAAGAGTTCCTACTTACATTCTCTTCAAGTAGGCACAAGATCTTCTTTAAACATAAAGAAAAATGAAAGTATGAAAGGTGTCACTAGAAAATTCTAGGTGATGCAACCTCGGCTCTGAAAGGCAAAAGCCACATGTGCTCTTCAATCTGCAGATTCTAGCTTCTGAGTTTCAAATATGAGCATCCAGGTGGGAGTGGGTATGGGTGGAAGCTAACAAAACAAGAAGGGAACCTATGAGCTAAGAAAAACAAAAGAGATATTAAGGGAAAAGAGTAAAGAGGGTCATAAAACACGTGTGACATGGAAAATAGAATACAGAAGGCAGAGGTTACAAAGGAGATGGGTGGGGATGTATAAGAAATATCCACTGTGTACACGGAACAGGAACAACTTTATACTTACAGTCACATGGATCCACAGGGGACTCTTGGCCAACTTATTCTAAGTTCTCCATGACTTTAGCATGAGCTCATATCCACATGTTAAGTCCCACCTTCGTACAACCGCTCACTTCTTTACTGATGTTGACTCTAGTCCTCTCCATGTCATTTCTTGTTGCTTCCAGTCATCTGCTTCTAGGTGACGAGTTCTATGACAGTGTCTGTCAAATAGGTTTCCTTGTTGGTTGTGAGTTCCGTGGGTTGGAAGGAGTATTGTAAGTGGTATCACTGTGAGGAGAATAAAGTACAACCTGCATAAAGATTATGCACAAATAAACAGAGAAATCACACAATCTTAGCAAGAAAATCTCTAACCATCATCTTACCACCTGTGGCTCATGGTCCTTCATGGAGGATAATGTCCCTGCTGAAAGAACAGGCCTTCAACAGAGAGAACAGCCAAATGTGTAGATTTTTTTACCTTTTTGGGATATTTTTACTTAGTAGTCTAGTGTAAGAATTTTTCCAGATCACAATAAATAAAATGATTGAACACATTACTGTCAGTGGACATTTAGTTTTTATGTAATTCTCTCCTACTTTAAAATAACATGTTTTTACTATGAGCAAGGAGAACATCAGTTTCAATAAGCTCTAGTTGTGAATATTAATTAAACAGATTTTATCTTTGAAAAAATATGAAGAACTGGCCTCTTTTGTAGTCCGGGCTTCAAGAGAAAGAATAGCGTTGGCGGTCTAGCAATTGGCTATGTTTGCCTTTTCTCTATTACACTTTTATACACATACGCTGAACTGGTCTTGCAATTTTTATTGTGTTTTGCCCCTTTCATTAGAAACACCATGACTAAGGTTTAACTAAAGTAGCTTCCGGCTGCACTAGGCAAAGTTGAATTGACTTTGCACAGCTTGGCTTCTTCAAGTCTTTGGATAATTAGCCATGAACAGCTAGTTCCTGGGGCTTAGGACCATCAGGCTGTTTTTTAAAGGTACTCGTGTGTCAAAAGAAAACACCATGGGGCAGAGCCCATGCATTGCTTTCTACCATTTTGTGTTTCCCCAGGCTTTCAAAAATATGCACCAAATCTGTCTTCTATTGAAATACTTTCTAAGGATAATCATGCTGCTTATGGTATTTTGTGTACCTTGAATGCAACTAATCTGGAACCTTGCGTATATCTGTGCGTGCTTTCTTTCTCTCGCCTTGTTTTTTGCTGTCATTTTTATTCGCACCTCTCACCACCCCTCCTTATACTGGATGCTTTGTTTATTACTCCATTGTTAGGTCTCATGGAAAGGGTTTGGCTAAATAAAACTGAGAGTGGAACGGGGTCATTGATTTCAAAAATAGTCACATTTAGAAGATAGGTCCTCACTTTCATTATATTACATAACTAAATATTCTTGTAAACAAATAACAAACATATGAATAACTGCTGGATGGACATATATTGTATATGTTGTGGGGTATAGATTTTGAAGAAGAACCACCCAGAAATTTATTCCAGCATTCTTATATCTAAACTGTTCATAGAGTTACAAGCTTTGTGTTGTAATTCTCATATTTGACATCTATACATTTTTTCTTACTCTCTGCCTCTCATTCATGCCTTGAATAGATCTATTTTCATCAAATATAGAATAGTTTTTAAAAATTTCTGTTAAAATAAAAAGAAACACATAATTACATTGTTAGGCCTCAATCACTCACAAACAATGGTCTAGCCTCTCAAAGCAAACAAAAAGCAAAACTCTACCTTAACTGCCAGGTGGTAGGGTGGCACATGCCTGTAATCTCAGCACTCAGGAGGCAGAGGCAGGTAGATCTCTGTGAGTTCGAGGCCAACCTGGTCTAGAGTGAGTTCCAGGATAGCCAGGGCTGTTACACATAGAAACCCCGTCTCCAAAAACAAAGAAAAAACAAAACATACACACACGCACACACACACATGCACACACAATAGACATGGGTATGTGCATGCACACACACATGCATACACACACACAAACACAGAAACACACACACACACACACACGCACACACACACAATCTCTTTTTGAGTGTGTTACTTCCCAAGGAAAAATTTGGGAATGGGACAAGGCCTTATCATAGCAATGCTAAGAAGGGAGCGTTTCTAGCAATGAAGGGCACTGATTTGATGACAAAAAGAAAATTCTAGGGAAGTCTGCCTAGACTTTACTGAGCAAAAGCATGATGATATACACCTGGGGCGGGGTGACCACTCTGGGCAGGTTTTTGGAAGAGAAACATCTAACCAGGCTGTGTTTGTAAAACATCAAGGCTTAGAAAACCGAATGACGCGGGTTTCCTTCCCATGGACAGCATCGGTTCTCCCACTGCACCAATCTTTGCAATCCTGATGCCTGTGGTTATTCCAAATGAAACTAAAAATTTAAAGGTTTTCCAATAAGAACAAAAAATGGTGTTCTGCTTATTTTATCTAACAAGTATGCTATCATACCCTGCCATATTTTCTTTTGCTATCTTCTTTCATCAATGCAACCATCAGCTGATCTTGAAATACGCAGAACTTGGCTTATCTGTATTCTGATTGCCACCCCCTAATTACTTCCAAATTCTTAGTTGCCATAAGTCAACTGGGGTATTTCATGAGAGAGCAAAAAGGCTCATTGTCCATTTTCACTTTCTAAAGCTGCTTCAGGAGAGGTGTCATGTGTTACTCATTTCTGTCTCCAGAGCCTATCATAGACCTAGTGCCCAAGAGATTCTTAATGCATCATCTATGAATGAAAATGTAAAAAACACGAGTGAGTGGATAGATGCATGTCCCTATGAAGAATTATGTGTAGCTTAGTGCTACCTCCCATACAGAATAGTTATAAAAATACATACACGAAGGTGATAATTTCAGCAAGCCTAGGCTGCTGAAACCCTGTGGAGTTGGATCTTTGTACTTTCTATCTGCCATGAGAGGACCCAGCCGTCAAGGACTGTGAGGTTATAGTCTTAGCCTTACCCTCGTGGGCTTCTAAGCAAGGAGAAAGGACTTGGAATTTTGCCTTAAGCCAAGTTAAAAAAAGAAAAGTGACTATAAGATGAATAGGCAAAGACATGTCTATGCATAAATTGAAAAATTAGGACAAGGAAGAAATCCTCCTCTGTGCATACAGACATCAACTTGGGCAGTGTAGGGTGAATTAAGGGGGAACAGTTGGTGTTTTATAATCAATACTGACTGCAATGACATTGAACTAGTGGCTTTGTTGTTATCATTGGGAGTTTGTTTCTTGTGTATTTTTCCTAAATCACAGTGATTTTCTTATATTTTTTATTTTTATTTTTTCCATATATCTGTGACTTGCCACCAGCTGGAAATGGATGTTCTAGTGATAATCATGGAGCGATAGTGATCAATGATAATTTCACAAAGTTTTAAGAAAATATAGGTATCTTTAAGAAATTATTATTTCTTGCTGCTCTTGATTAATTTACTAAGTTAAACCCCGCACTATTAACTGGCTTGGGCTGTTTATACATATTAGGTGTGAAACACTTAGCAATGTTCTAGGATATGGCAAAATCCACAACCACCATTCTGATTTGGGCATGCCTTTGTGTGTGTGTGTGTGTGTGTGTGTGTGTGTTTAATGTGCAGAAAATTTATTACTGGAATATAGTAGTATAAAAGGCTCTGACAACAATTTTAGTACTTGCTACCTATTTTCAGATTTTCTTCACTTGTTTATTGTCTGCTTATATGGAGTTGTAATCTCCAACAAGAAGCCGTGGCCTCTCACTTTATTTATTGTTTCAATATAGGGGACAATTACATATAATTAGCTGGATGATAGCAGGGCAGTTGCTGGTGGAATCTGCTATGCATGCAGTTGCTACTTCAGGAAGTTGCTTTCTATTTCTTACACCACTGCTTGGATGCTGTTTAAGAGACTTGCCTCCCCCCTCCCTTATTTATTGCTTCATTGGTCTAAAGCAGGAAAAATGCATATGGAAATCGGTATGCAATAGCCTGTGAACTGCTATCACAGAAGGCAGAGCTGCATAATAATTAGAAAATACCCAAGAAGGCACTGGGTTAGTTCTCAACAATTTGGTTAGTTGTGGGTGAAGAAATCCAGGTGAATTTGTATGTGATATTTTTAGAAATCACATTTTTTATACCATTAAAGACATATCTTGTGGACACTCTTATTTGCTCATCATAATATATTGCGCATAATTTGATTTTCAGATATTTGACGACAATTCCCTTGTGTACTCTAAAATAATGATCACTCTTAAAAAGAATTTCTAAATAAAGTTTGCTTTCTTAAATATTATTTACAGAACATAAATAAATGTAGTGTGAAAATTTCTTAAACATGACCATAAGATAATTTGTTCCCAGAACAGATTTGTTAAGTCATTCTTTCTTGAGGAATTGGGATACATTATTTAATATTCCTATTTATCATGTGTGTGTATGTTTTCTAACCCAGGAGAATTTAGTTTACAATATATTTTTCAGGAGATGATGTCAGTGTTTAAAGTTAGATACAATGGTTTGTCATCTACTGTTTCTTCAATGAGTTTGGGCTCTATGAACCATATCATGATGGACAATAAGGTCCTATCCAGAAATAATGTTTCTCATGCCTCATGTTGATAGTTTTTGCAAGATATCAGATGTAAAGCATCGATAATATCATCTACATTTCCTCATACACTGCAAAACACACTGCTGAGAACTGATCTTCCTATTTGGACATTTGCTGCTTGGTAGTCTACTATTTCTCTCATTTATGCTTCAGACTGTCTGTGCAAAGGAAAGCTGTGTCAAAAACCTAATAGTACATGCCTGAGAGACTTCCTGGCTAAGTCAGAAGCCTGTCTTGGGAAGTGGCTACCCTTCTTAAGAAACCACAAGTGCAAGCTTGTGACTGTACCCATGCTGTGGTCACACAAGTAAATACCTCGCTCCTCTCTTTGATTTCTTTTCCTGTATAGCTCTACCTCCTGGCCTTTCTTATCCCTAGCTTGTTCCTTTAGACTGTGATCATATTTATCCTTAGCCTTCTGAATTATCTTGTTGACTTAGACTGCTATTTCACCTTGACCTCTCAAAGGATTTGGTCTCTACTGTACTTTGGAGATGTTCCCAAATGCTTATAATTAGATGAAAGTTTTGAAGACGATACGACTTTCCATTCTAATTCAATTGTTTCTTTTTCTTTAGAACATTTAATTCTGTTGGCCACTTCTGTTCTTAAAATTATAGACTATGTTGTGTGAATGAGTTGAAAAGAGTCATATAAATTACTGATAAAACACTCTCATTTGGCATATGAGAAAAAGAAATCCAGAGAAACCAAACAATTGGCTAAAAGGTACAACTAGAAAATGAGAATACAGAACCCATGTGTCTTAATTAAAACAGAGGTTTTCCCTGTGTTTTTTGTTTTCATCCCCAAATCAGCCGTGTGTGTGTGTGAGTGCGCATGTGTACACATGCAAGCACATGCTCATGTGTAGGATTTAAGTTAGTCTCAAATATCATTCCTTATTCACAGTTCATCTTGTTGTTTGAGATGGTATTTCCATCCAGAACTGAGAATTGTCCATTAGTCTAGGTTATTCAGCCAGAGAAGTGTTAGAATTCTTCTGTTTCTATCCCCCAAATACTAGAATTATTAGTAAGCCCCAACATCTTTGTTTTTTACGTGAGTATTGGAGCTCAAACTTGCATGCAAATACTTTACTGACTGAGCCATACATCTTGTCCACATAATCAGCCAATTTTTTTAAATATAAATTCTGTCCTCTATGTCTTTACTACATTGGGACTCTTCTGGGATTCACATTCCTATCTAAGGATGCTTTCTGGATCAAAATACAGAATCACAATATCTTATAATCATAAACATTACAGAATTCCAACTTTGAAAATCACTCACAAATTATCTAATCTGCAGTGATTTGTGGTTAAAAATCATCCCCAAATTTGATTTTCTGTTTGTACACTTGTTGCTTTTCTTTCCTGAGTCTTTTGTATTTCTTCACTCAAGTATCCTTCCAAATCAAACACAAAGTATTAATAGAACCTCGAATTCACCATTAGCCGAATTTCTCAATATACCTGTTGCACAGGTTCCTTTGGGTAGTACAGTCTACAGACTCTCTGTAGTAAACATAGGAACACTTTCTATACGAACTCCTTTCACTGCTTAGCACAGGTAATTCTGCAGAAACACATGACAGTCAACCCATTAGCCATGCTAAGTAGTTATGCTAAATTGAGTAACTGTAAATCTAGTAGTTAAAGTTTGTTTCCATTATGACAATTTAGTATTTTCTTGGCAAATTATTGCATCTATAATATAAGAAGACTGACTAGATTCCTCTAAGCTTTCAACTCAGCATTCTAGTGCTTTCATGCCAGTCTCTATGATGAAAGTTAAGGTCCTAAAGGAATCAACAGACACATTCTGCTGCATTGCCCCTGTGTCTTGTCCCATTTAGAATAAGAGAATAATCTATTCAGTATGTTTGATGAGTCTGTGAAGAGATCTGCTCTATGTACCAGCTTTGCCTTTGACCACTTGTACAACTTCAAAATGCCATTTTCTGTTTCAGACTTCCTTTTCTTACTTACAAAATATGTTAAAGAATAGTATTTGCTATTTTCAGAATTATTGTAGGAATTGAGGTATTAAAGTCTTGGCCATAACTTTTGTTAGTAGGGTGAGAAATACCAGTTTTTGTATGCTTTAATAGTATCGCCAAGTAAAATGTTATAAAATACTTATCAATTAATAAAGCATTAATTCTATTCAATACCATAAATTACAAATTTGCAAAGCACCATTGCCACACCAAAACGCCATTCGACGGAAATACAAATAAAGTAAATAAACATTATCTTTAAGGAACATAAATCAAATGTGTTTGTATTGTCCTGATGCTTTCCTTTTTTTCATTGACCCCAGGAGCACTTGACATTTATTCTTTTGATTTCAGCTTCTCATTAGTAAAATATTATGTTTCAGCATTAATTCATTTCTCCTTCCCATTTCTTTTTCAGTTCATGTCTGTTTGGCAGCATCACAAAAACCACATCTCACAGGTGTTGTTTATTTTTAATTTCTTTTTATTATTGCAATCTATATAACTTTCCCTCAGCGGCGAGAAGACTTATCCTCACTTCTGTCCCCAAGAAGCTGAAAAAGACCTAGACAGCACAGGACAAGCCTTCATTTCCAATAGCAATAGAAGGCAAATTTCCTGTGTTCTTAATGTTGAGCCGACCAAGTCTTTAGTTCTACCTGTTAAGAGGGGCCTTCTACCTGAAGCCATGGCAAAGCAAGGAAAATATTCAGTAATGCACTTCTTATGTCCCGAATATCAGTCTGAAAACAGAAAGAAGTTAAACACTTTGTTCAATCATTTATTGAAATGAAAGTAGCACCCTGGAGCTGCGGGAACAGGGGGAGCCATTGCCAGGTTCAATTTATTTTTAGCGGTTGTGAATTGTCCATGAAAAAGACCCCAGTGTGCAGTCCTGTCCCGCTGACATTTCCACCAGGTAATGTACCCTTTGCTCCACTCCTTTTGAAAAACCCTCCAGTTATTTTGTGAGATAAACAGCAGGTGCCTCTGCTTCAGTGCATTATTTTGCTTGGACTTAATGACCTGCTTGCTCCAACCGGATGTGTTCTCCTCCTGCTGCACAAAGGGAAATGTAAGAACAGCTCCATGCTTAGAAAACTCTTTTCATGTGCTCAGTTTACCTGGTGTGGGAATAATTCTATGCATTTGCTTCTCAAACTTCTCCCTCTTAGATATCTGAAAGATTCTGATGCTAGGCAGTATATCAGTGAGAGAGCTTAAAGGGACAGAGAAATACAATCTGCATCTCAACTGTTGCTTGATAGCTCTTATACAAATGATCATGACCTTTTTGAATTTATTTAACTTAGGACCCCAGCGTATCTATTCGAAAATAAGGGAAATTATTATGTTTACAATTAGAATAGAGGGATTACATAAGAATTGTCATAGCTTAATACATAATATCTACACTATGATAGTCACCTTTCCAAAGGTACTTGTTCTGTTTAGGGGATTCTGAAATTTTGAAGAGTGGCATTCTTTTTCATTTCCTGACATTGAAAGAGAAAAAGGCTGAAATTTTGGATAACTGTGCATGTGTATAGATGGAGCATTTTTTCATTTAAATGCAAAATACACTAAGTAAATTATTAAACTTAAGGTGCAGTAGATTTTCATAAAGCAAGTATTTCACAAGTTTACATATAACTACCCCTCACAGCATGGGCCAGAAAGCTATTGGTACATAAGAAGTCAGGACCCTTTCCAACCACTCTCTACTCCAATGCTGTAATGGTCTCACGTCTGGATCTCTGCATTTTATTTGCTGGGTTTCAGCAGTGTGCAAACTGGAGTCCTCTGTAGAAGACATTTTACTGTTTCTGCCTCTATTTAAGCTGTAAGTATGACATTCTGCTGATGTTTGCAGCAATAGATGAAGTTTATTGATGTATATTATTTCTTTGTGTCATTTACTTGTGCTAATTCTATTAGCCATTTAAGTTCCTATTTAATTTTAGATGTTTTATTCAATTTTATATGAGCATTTATATACTTGACTTTATAAATTTATGCTCATATTCTATTTGGGTGTATGACTAGGAGTGAAATAGGGTATACATTCACTCATGGCAGATTCTTACAAACTTTTTCTAAGTTATAACAGCCACTAACTGTTTCATTAACATTATATTATAATTCCCTTTGCTGCATACATACTGTGTTAGCTTTTTTTAAATCACTCCAGTAGATACATCTAGGTATTTTATTGGCAGTTTCAGAATTATTTATTTTTTATTTTATGAGCGTCTGATTGCACATATGTAGTGCCAGTTGAAGCTAGAAGAGAGGGACAAGACCCTGAAACTGGACCTGTGAGTTGTTGTGTGGCACTCAGTGTGGGTGTTGGGAACAAAACCCTGGTCCTCTGCATTGGCAGCAATTGATCTTAACCACTGAGCAATCTCTCTAATATGTTACTGATGATTTTAAAGTGTTTCAGACAAATTTTAATAGGTCTATTAAAATACCTCGATTTCAACTTCCTATTTAAATGTCTTGCTCCCTTTTTATTGCATTAGTCATTTTCTTTTGGATTTTTATATGTTCTACTACAGGCCTTGTTTTTATTTATGTATTATGTGTGTTTGACTGCTCAATGTCTGATTGGTCAATACATTTGTGGTGGATTTTGATGTACAGATCCCTTAATCATCTGACTTATTGCTTTTCCCGTTTGTGCTAATACTTTTGTGACCCACTAAAAACCATTACTCTAGGTTGTATCTAGGTTCTGGCTATTATGAATAATGCTGCTATGAACATAGCACAGTCTTTGTGATATGATTGACCATCTTTTGGGTATATACCTAACAGCTGTATTGATGGGTCTTGACGTAGATTGTTTCCTAATTTTCTGAGAAATTGCCATACTGATTTCCAAAGCAGCTGCACAAGTTTGTATTTCCACCAGCAATGGAGAAATGTACCCTTTACCCCACATCCTCTCCAGCATAAGTTGTCATCAATGTTTTTGATCTTGGCCATCCTGACAGGTGGAAGATAGAATCTCAGAGTTGTTTTGATTTTCATTGAACATTTTCTTAAGTGTCTTTTAACCATTTGGGAGTCCTCTGTTGAGAGTTCTCTGTACAGGTCTGTACCCCACTTTCATAGCAGTATTATTAATAATTGCCAGAACCTGAAAAGAAGATAGATGCCCCTCAACTGAAGAATGGACAAAGAAAATGTGATATATTTACACAATGGAGTACTATATAGCAATTAAAATAAATAATGACATCTTGAAATTTGTAGGCAAATGGATAGGTCTAGAAAAATATATTGAGTGAGGTAACCCCAAATCCAGAATACAAATATAATATGTACTCACTCATAAGTAGCTTTTATGCATAAAGCAAAGAAAAACCAGCATACAGTACACAACCCCAGAAAACCTAGACAGCAAAGAGGACCCTAAAAGAGACATACATGGATCTACACAGGAAAGAGAAAAAGACAAGATCTTTTGAGTAAATTGGGAACATGAAAGTCATAGGAGAAGGTAGAAGGAGAGAGAGGAAGGGAATGGCGTGGAGAAAAGTATAAAGTGCAATAAAAACAATAAAAAGATCATTATACATCTCAATACTGTCAGGGTATTTTCCCATTATATTCTATTCTACAATCTTTATTTTTACTTTTACTATTTCTGTTTCTCTAGTATAGAGTTTTGTGTCTGCTGTGAAGGAGAAATAAAATGTAAATTTTTCCATGTGAAAATCTAATTAAACTGAGCTAGATACCAATTATTGAAAAACAGGGTGCTACCTCATACCTGTACAGTGCTATTCTTTTTGTCTTGTGTTAATTGTCTGTAATTGGGACTATTATTTTTTAAATTATTTTTATTTTATGTGTATGGGTGTTTTGCCTGTGTGTGTGTACGTGTGTGTGTTTGTGTGTGTGTGTTTGTATGTGTGTGTTTGTGTGTGTGTTTGTGTGTGTTTGTATGTGTGTGTGTTTGTGTGTTTGTGTGTGTGTCTGTGTATGTGTGTGTGTTTGTGTGTGTTTGTGTGTGTGCTTGTGTGTGTGTCTGTGTATATGTGTGTGTTTGTGTGTGTGTGTGTACGTGTGGACCATATATGTTCCCAGTGGCTGAGGAGATCAAAAGAGGGTGTCAGACGCTACAGAGTGTTGTGAGCCACCATTCGGGTGATGAGAACTGAACCTGGGACCTTGCCAAGAATTGTCGGTGCTTTTAACTACTGAGCCATTGCTCCAGATTTGGGATATTTCTTGATGTACGTCTACCCTTATATCAGTGCCATATTTTGTTAATGAGCTAGACTCATAAGTTTTGTCTCAATAGAATAAGTCTCAATATATCAGTTCTCCTTCAAGATCATCTTCAGTCTTTTTACCAACCTTGCACTTGACACAAATACGTGTGACAGTTTATAGTTAACAGATCTTCAAGCATATGCAAAAACAATCAAACAACATACCAATCACATGTGCAGCCATTACTTCACTTAAATGGTTATGGCCATTCTCAAAACACTTATATGAACATCTATGTTCTACCACCCAGACATTATTTGCATATAAATTCCATATGCCATTTAATTTTATATCTAATTACTGTTGTGTATATTTCTAAGAGAAACTTGATTTTAGACACATGTACAAGAATGGATTCTCCTGAGAAACTTCTTTAGTGCCAGATATTTTATTATGTTCAATCTAATGATTGTAAATTTTTTAAACATCATTTATTCCATATGTTTGAATTATAATCTAATGAGTTTGGTATAATTAGTTGGTTTTTTCTCATTTTTATTAGTTTTTTGAGATTTTCATAAATTTGTTTTGACCATATTCGTTGCCCCTCCCTCACGCCAGATCCATGCTCCTTTCCATTTCCACCATACTCTGTATCTTCTATTTTCAAAATCCTATCAAATACAGCTGGTGTTGCCCATATACTGTTGAATGTGTGGCCTTCGACTAGAAGAGTCAACCCACCAGGGGCTGCACATTAATAATGTACTTTCTTATTCCAACAGCTATCAATTATCAATAACTGTTTAGCTTGGTGGTACTTCATGCCTACCCCCGCTCTCCATGCTTGGGATTTTCTCACTTGAGTGTGCCAGGTCTTGTGCAATTCAGTTGCTGTGAATTCATCCACATGTGTAATTTACCCTGGTTTGTTCCCCCAAACACTGTTTCCTTGTTGTCATCTACTGCTTGTAGCTTTTACATCCTTTCCAGCTACGTTTTCACAAATATGTCTGAGCCGCGGAAGGAACAGATGTGATAGAGATGTCCCATTTAAGACTGAGCCTACCACAGTCTCTCATTCTCTATACCTTGACCAATTGTGATTATCTTTGTTAATCACCATCTACTTCAAATGGACACTTCTCTAAAGAGGGTTCAGAGATTAATTAATCTATGGGTATAATGATAAGTCCTTATGAGTTGGTTTAATACAATAGCCATCCAGCAGAATAGTAGTTGCAGTTTCTCATATAGGTCCTATGACGTATCTACCCACAGGTTTTTATTTCCAACAATAGTGCCAGGTATGTGTTCCATACTATCCTTTCTAATTGTCTGGCTCACTGTAGGAAACATTATGTCCGAAGAGTGTTTATTAATTAAAAATCCATTTTAACAAGATATAAAACTTTTTAAAGCTCTCATTATTAAGTTCCTTTACCTGTTTTTGTATATGAATATGTCATTGTTTTTAATCTAACAAGAAAAAGTACATTTGAGTAGAGATTCCTGTCTCTTTGTTTTGGTTACATATAATTAACCTAGAAAGGTTTTATTTCTCTTTGATTTTCATAGCTCTTCCTAAATTTTTGATTTGATTGACAGGGAAGCTTTGAACATGTTAAGTGAGTTAAAACTTGGAAAGTACCGTACGTACATACTTGTTTTTATTCTTTACTTTTGTAAAGTGAGCAAGCTAATCTTTGGCATGGTCCAAGGGCAAGTCTGGAAAACTCCAAAAACAGGCTAGTGGCAAAGAATGTTTACTAGATTCCAACCTGAAATTGAAAAAATAGTATGAAAAAGTATAAAAGATGTGAGAATAAGTTGTAGGTAAATAAAGATGAAGCTTGGGTAACTAAACATGTAAAAAAATTTGAGATCTCTAGTTTGTTTATTTGTTCATTTGTTTGTTTTGGTTGTTGTTCTCCAGAAATAATTATTACCTTCCTTGAAAATTCAATTATTCATCTTCTAAATAAAGGTGCAAACACTGGTCAGAGTGAAAAAATACAATATTTTCTTCTCAAAGTCATTACCAGCATTTTAGACTAAGATGAATAAACTTCATTCACATTCAAATTTTCTAGAGTTTACTAAACTAATTATCTTTGTTTTTCACTGTTCCACAGAAGTAATTTTACCTTAGACACAACCACTCTATTTTGTCTTTAGTAAGAAAAATTAAAACAGTTGATCAATTTAATTTTTATTCTTATGTACTTGGGGTTTTTGAGACATGGACTGGTGGGCCAGGTTGGCCTTGAATTCGATAGGCAGCTGAAGAGGCGGGCAACTTCTGATCCTCCTGCCACTGCTCACATGGGTCACTACATGTGATTGATTTTTAATTTACTTTCCCCTGTTTTCTTTTAAGTTTTTTGATACTAGATCTTAACTGGCCAATGCGACCTCGAACCTGCTACAAAACCAAGGATGTCTTTGAACTCCTGAAAGGCCTGTGTTTACTGCCCAAGTGCCTTGTGTTGCCTGCTACTATGCTTCTCTTGTTACATTTAAATGTATTTCCCAACTACTTTAAAAAACAATTTTATCAATAAATAATATCTGCAATTAATCTTCAGGCATGAGGAGGGGAGAAAAGTAGGGAATTGAAACCTCTAGGCCATATTTGAGTGCAGATTAGAGCCATAGATTTCCATTGAAAGCTGTTTTTATACAATAAATTTGTACTGTCAATCAATGTTGTCTGTAAAATATGGCAGAAAATTGTACTGATATGATATAAAATTATTAAATAAGTCATGAAAATCTATAACATTAAAATTAGCCATTTTATAAGCCATCGCTTATAACCACTTGAAATATAACTATTGTTTGATCATTTTTACACTTATTAGAAACAATGCAAGCTAATTTTAACAATTAACTATAGTGCTTTCAGTTAGTGAACATTAATTTTAATTGTTTTTAATTAGAAAATAAATACACTCCAAATTTAAAAATATAGTTCATATTGTGTCTATTATAAGACCTATATCCTAAAACAAGTAATACTGAATGATGTGCATAAGCTAGAAATCTTGCCCAATCTTTTTTGGTTTTATAGCCAATTAAAATACATTTCTAATTTTGCTTAAATTGCTGAATTCTCTTTTGTCCCACCTCTGTGTGGCTAATTTGGTCTCAGCTTGTGTTCCTGTTTTTTTATTTGTGGTCAGAAGAAGTCAACACTATAACTGAAGCATAAATAAACTAATTTATGTGTACATATATATGAAATTTAATCATTTGTTAAACTAAGTTCATTTCATACAAAGTAAGTTATGAGAACTGGTCAGTGATGAACCTTATTAAACTTTTAAGAAAATGGAGAAAGTAAGAACTCGAGTGTTCTTTACTCACTTTTTTTAAAACAGCTTTAATGAGAAATAATTCTATTGATATTGTATCAATTTTCAAATTATAATTTCAGTATGCTTGCCCTAAAGTATACATAAAGTAAAATACACATAGTTTAAGTTTATAGTTTGGAATGTGCTGATGTGTTCCTAAATCACAAGTCCACTCACACCCTCAGGCTAATCCTCACATTCCCTATGCTTGTCTACCACTTACCTATCTTCTTTCGGAGGCAGCAGCTGTTCTCTCTCCAGACTCATTTGAAGCGTAAAATTTAGAAACTTAACATATTAGGAATGTGAGGATGATGTTGAGAAGCTTATCTATGTTTTCTCTTTTCTGATTTATATTTTATGTGTTTCTTCACAGTCAGTTATATCTGAAGAGAGAACTAGAGAATGAACATATCTTAACTTGACTTCTCCCTGCTCTGCATTGCAATTCAGCAAAAAGACAACATGAGAGAAATGCAAAGAAAGTTCCAGCAGGACTATAAAGCAAGGGTGGTCATCTACAGCTGCTTGATGTCATGCACTCACACCTTACTAGGAGTGGAAAGTATGATGTGTGGGAACTCAACCTTCATGTAATAAAATAAACCTACCTTCTGCAGGTTCTTCGGAGACCAGTGTCTATCTTAAACAAAATTGTTAGACCTAAAATACTTTGTTCCCTGACGACCATTTCAGGCTTTGTTTCCTTTGTTTTCCATCAAGGTATAGGCTGAGTCCTTAGCTCAATTCTTGTTTTTCTTTTCCAATTAAATCCTCATGTGGACATGACTGACCTAGTTCAATACATTTGTGAAATATAGGATCTCAGACCTTTTCAAATGTGAGTAACGTGGGCATCTTTCTGCAGTCCAGGAGTGCATTCTATTTCTCTGGGCTAGAGTTTCAGATCTGATATTCTAGGGAGCCATCATCTGTCATAAGAGGCTGCCTGTTTGTTTCCTGGCCGCTAGCCAGCTCAGACCCAAAATAACCACACAGAAACTGTATTAATTAAATCACTGCTTGGCCCATTAGCTCTAGCTTCTCATTGGCTAACACTTACATATTAGTTTAACCCATCTCCATTAATCTGTGCATCACCACGAGGTAGTGGCTTACCAACAAAGTTTCAGTATGTCTGTCTCTGGCAGTGGCTCCATGGTTTCTCTCTGACTCCACCTACTTTCTCCCAGCAGTCAGCTTAGTTTTCCACACCTACCTCTATTCCCTGCTCAGGTCCAAAACAGTTTCTTTATTAACCAATATTATTCACAACATACAGGCGGCAATCCCACATCAATCATTTGCTTTTACCTCTACTCCACAGACTATACTTTCATGGGGAAGGTTTGAATGGATTTCCAACCCAGGATGTTTCCAAAGCCCCTTGGGTTTGGAAGGGAGAATATATAAATTTGTGGTAATGTGTCCAGTTGTGCTAAATTTTAGACCATCCACCCAAGAAGAGTCTGGCAGTCATCACCTTTGAAAGCTTTTCCCATGTGAAATTCTCTGGCATCAAAGATGCTGTGAAAGGTAACAAGTCTTAGGACATGTTCACTGTCCAATCAGAAAGCAGATTTGACTGTGGATGTGGTCCTAAGCCTGGGATCTCCTGGGTGTTGTGCTTTAGCTACTGACTATGAGAAGTTAGGCATTTCTTAGGATAGGATTTGGGAAGACCAGGGTAGTTATTTGAATAATGACATTCATACTCAAAATGAGGGGAACATAGAAGATGTTATTTACAAATTTTTATTGGTATATTTTTCTTTTTAATTTAGAGGTTAGATCTGCTCTTTGCTTTCTGAAAATCTGCCAATTTACAGTGTTGAGACAACTCAAAAATAAGTGAAATGATAGTTTACAGCCTTATGTAGATAAGGTTCCCCTGAAGAGCTTTTTAAGAAGATATTTACAATCTCGTCAATGAAATACTTGATCAGCAGTTAGGGGTCAAGGCCCAGTAACTGACATTGTAGGCAAATCCCTTAGATAATTTTGCTTTGGTTTTGGTTTTATATAGTTTTTTATGGCATCAGTTTATACAACCCAAACTGACCTGAAATTGGGTACATAGACTAGCCTAGAACTTTCCACCTTGTGCACCTAAGTACTGAGCTTACAGATATGTATGTCCCTCCACCTTGGTTCTTGAGATTATTTTGATTTGCACTGTCCATGACCAGAATACTCAAGAGTCCTGAGGGGCTGCTTCTTTGGAATAACTTTATTACAGTTGGATATTCATGTCTTCAGTCGATTTAAAATTCAATATCTGCAAAATAATGGAAATCAATTAAAAAGAAATAATCTCAGCTTTCTTTATTCCACCACACCATCAATAATGTAGAATTGAAATAGATTTTTCACTATGTATCAGTAACTAAATATTCCTTCTTTCCATTTTTGCTTTTTAGCTTCTTCCCTGGCATGCAATGGCCTAAACAAGTGTTACTTTCTCAGTATGTGAAAAAACAAAAAGTAAGCACAAAATTACTAGCAATCTTAATTCTGGGAATGACTTATGGACATTTATTTTAATTCCATAAATGCTTTTTTCCCCTCAAACTTGAATCTGAATATCTTCTGCCTTCGAGTGAATCATTACTCTTTCAGCTATGTGTGTAGGTCTCCAATCCCATTAACAATTTGGGATTACATTGTAATCTATCATATGACATTTAGCAATTGACTGAATTGATTTCCTCACCAAAAAATAAAATTTATACATTTATTCACCACTCATTTTCAAGATTCTCTATAAATTTGATTGGGAAAATTGTTGCATCAATATAAAAGGGTGAAACTGTTTCAAAAAATTGGTAAAGCTAATTTATTCCTTCACTTGGATTAGAATCTATGATGTGGAGTCTGTAAGTGTGCAGATTAGCAAATACTACAGGAGAATCTTATACGTGCAAGGGATGATTAGAGATTCTTAACTTGTTTTCAGACCTCCTATCCTGTCCTCTGTTTGCCCCAGAAATGCCGGTGAATAAAGCTTGCCAAAGGCAGTTGTATGTTTTATTGGTGAAAAAATATATTTATGTTTTCTAAAGAACAGAAAGCCAGATCTTTCAAAAGTTGGCTACTATAAGGGTGAGATTGTAGGAGTCCGTTAAGGTGAGACATGTCTTAGGTGGATCTTAGGTAGGATGATTCTGGTCTAAGAGACCTCACAATATTCTTGACTGAGTCAGGCCATGGTGCTTTGGTAGAAATGATGGGGAATGAGAAACAGTTGTGATGAAAGTTACTTAGTGAGTTTCTTTATACCACTGGACAATGTAGACATGCAGAAAGAAACCCAGAAGTCAGGGCTTAATTGCTAAGAGTTCAGGACAGGGTGGGTAGAGTTTCGTCAAGACAAAGTACTTTCCACCATCACTGTCATCCACCCTCTTCCTCACTGAACCAAGTGTCTTTAACAATTGGCATACCACAAGGTGAAGCAGATGGGAGAATTTTTTTTTTACTTTACTTCTTTATACAAATCCAAAGAACACAAAATGGACATATAAAAGGGTCTCAGAGATGAACAAAATAAATCTTTATTTGATCCCAGAATGTTTTCAGCATCCGTGTGCCATTCTCCTCTTTTAAGGATCCCAGATCATATTTGACACTACAAGTGAGTTGCTAATTGTTCTCAGAGAAAAATGCCTCCCAGTCTTCTATCTTACTTGGTCCATCCCACCTTGATTTTAAAAGTGGCCCCTAACCTAATTTGTCCTGTGCTTACCAGCTCTTCCATCTAATTATATTAAATCTTATATAAGTTAGCCTGTATTCCAATAGATTTTCCATCCTTGCAAATGTTTATTATTTGAAACGTTTTCATTTGAAACTCTCTGAAATGTTATCTTTAGTCCTGTTTATATGATATCAATATTGTATTTTTGGCTTTTTAAAAATTCTTTATGTCACCTTATAATTTTTCTGGATCTCTAGTACCTTGTTTTGTCTGGGCATATTCTAAATAGAAATTAATGGCTTTGTGATTAAAGTTGAAATGCTTTCAAACATCCCCCAGAATATTCTAAATATTTGCATTTCATCTCACAGCAAGATCTGAAATGTTTTAAGTGCTTAGGTTTTTCTTCAACTCTTTGTATTTTGTTGACTTATACACGTGTTACTTTCCTTTCCTACCTGTTTTTCCTGCTTATGTTGCCTGAAAGCTGCATTCATAGTCTAGAACAAAGAGACATACTTATTCTGTCTCTGGCAGAATGTCAGGCAGCTTTCAACAGGCTTAGAATTAATGACTCCTGGGCATAACTGGGGGATAGCAATAGACTCAGTAGCAAATGACTGTCATAAATTGTTAAAATTAAGTAATAACTCCACACATTGTTCCGAAGCTTGTGATTTAAACAAAGTAATAATAACTTATGAAAAATCGAGAAAGGGTTGGTGCAAAGGTTCTTTCTTGAGGAAGAGGGTTTGCTTGTAGGTATATGGATAAACTTGATCACCCAGACAGATTTTTAATAAGTATATTTAATAAGCAGCAAGGTCAAATACATAAAACAAAAACAAAACCTGGTGTATTTTGGCTTATGAAAAGCAAGGAGAGTCTGAGAATGAGTGGTTCACAGCATTTCTGAACAAATGAACAAAAGATAACCCTTGCTCTGATTAGGAAGAGATTATCAGCAATGTGGTTTTCTCTCTAACTAAAGATGAAACACTGAATGTTTTCCAGGTAATTGGATAAGTTTTGAAACTTTATTTTTCTTCTGGAGAAGAGGAGTGGGGATAGTGGCTGAAGGGTAGGAGGTCAATCAACTTTCCGTTAATACAAAGACTATTTTTAGTCATATGGTTTAGGTTTTATACCAATATCCTTTCATAACTTCCTATCTAAAACTTACCTAACTCTCCTCTTAAAGGGCAGCATATAAAATCTTGAAACTCTTTTAATTCCCAGGCTGTGTTGCCTTTTTACTATAATTTTGAGGAATGGAGAGGTCTCCGCTAGGAAGTATCTGGGGACTTTTGGAAGCCCTCTCAAGCAGAACAGTGTTTAATGCAGTACCTTTTTTACACACTACATGTGCTGTCACGGCATAGGAAAATATTACCCCTGAGAGGACATCTGAGCCAACTGCTCACCCACACAAAATTCCATGCGGGCCACAGCAATTCCTGATGTGTGGAATGGAAAACCTTCTTCATGGTAAAGGGCGGGTTTTGAATATTTAGTTTTAAGTCTAGAGAAAAAGTAACAGACAAATAATGTGTAAGAGGAGAGGCAAAAAGCACCTCTTAGACCCAAGCCGTCCGCTTGCATCACCATCAGACTCTGCACCCATTAACTTTTTCTACTTGTCTCTGCAATCACCTCTTACCTCTTTGCTATCTATGCCAAAGCCAGTAACTCCATGCCTTTGTACATCTTCCTGATCTATCATATAGAAGCCTAGCTTTGAACATGACAATTCTGTTCAGGAAAGTCAACCAAGCTTCCAGGGGTTTGAGTGGATTCCAAACCCCTAAGTCTGATCCACTCAGGTGTATTCTCACACACTGACCTAATCATAGAACTTCCTGTTAACTTTGAGGAACACTGCTAATTTTTAATGGTACACTAAAGCCAATCTGATAAAATGTTGTCCTCTTTACCATTAAAGACCAAATGGATATTTTTATGCACAAAGCACAAGAGACAGAATGACTAACACTTGGACATATTATATAGGTATATTTAAGTATATATACTTATATACACATAATATTTGGGATCAGAAGCATATGTTTAAGAGAAGAATTCATTCTTTTTTCCAAATAATTGCTATTTTGTTTGTTCTCTTTCTTCTCTTAAAGCTATGAGCCTGTGAGGGAGGACATCCCTAAAATACAAGCCTCCCTACATTTTCATTAAGTGTGTACTTCGGGTAGGTTTAATTAATGACAAGTTAGTATGTGGGGGTTCAAGCTGGATCACAGGATTTTCAATCTTCCTGAAGTGGCTGGAAATCTATCCTGCCTGTTAAGACTGTTTCTCACAGTTCATCTGATTTTGCCACCCCCTTGTGGCTACCACAGGACTAGATAAGTTGCCTTAGACACCAACAAACACTTTGGGCATGACTTTTAGATATTAATAACTTGTCAAAGCTAAGAGTGAGAAAGAATCTTAAAGAAATCCATATGTCCCTAAACCAAACATCTATTTCCTGAACACCCCATTAAATTCTCTCTTCATGGCATTTTTCCCTGCTGTTTTTGTTTTATCTGATTTTCACCACAAGATCTCAGATATCAAATGCTGGATCTATAGTTGCTTATATTTGCTCCTCCTTTTGTGCTTGTAGTATAATAATAAACTATTGATTTTGTTAATACAAAGTAACAGATGCTGGTCTAGTAGTATTTTAAGGAAGACTATCCATCAGTTACAAACTCATAATAGATTTATTCGTCAGGCATTTGCTGTTTAAAGTACAAACTGCATTCATTCAATATTGTTTGATTATTTAAAAGACTGAAAACATAGCATTCCCAGTCATTGTTTTTTTATTTTATTTTGTTTTTAAATTTTATTGATTTACTTTTTTATTTAAAAACAATCTTTTTCAATCCCCATTCCCCCTCCCTCCCTTCTTCCTACTCCCCACACCTTCCTCCCACCCCACCTCCCATCCACTCCTCAGAGAGGGTAAGGCCTCCCATGGGGAGTCCACAAAGCCTGGCTCATCAAGCTGGGGCAGGACTAAGGCCCTCCTGCTGTATGTATCTAGGCTGAGCATGGGATCCCTCCATAGGGAATGGACTCCAAAATGCCAATTCATTCACTAGGGATAAATCCTGGTCCCACTGCCAGTCATTCAGAGGGCCTAGTTCAGTCCTATGCAGATTCCCCAGCTGTCAGTCTGGAGTCAGTGAGGTCCCACTAGCTGGGTTTCCCCATTACAATCTCGACCCCTTTGTTCCCTCATGTTATTGCCCCTCCCTCTCCTTGACTGGACTCTGGGAGCTGGGCCCAGTGCTTAGCTGTGGATCTCTGCATCTGCTTCCATCAGTTACTGGATGAAGGTTCTATTGTGACAAATAGGGTGGTCACTGATCTAATTATAGGGGAAGGCTAGTTCAGGTGCTCTCTCCACTATTGCTTGGAGTCTTAGCTGGAGTCATTCTTGTGGATTCCATGGCACCAGGTTTCTTCCTAACCCCATAATGGATCCCTTTACCTTTATCAAGATATCTCTTTCCTCTCTCTCTCTCTCTCTCTCTCTCTCTCTCTCTCTCT
>LOJH01014886.1:10508-23807 GCA_001685095.1 Ellobius talpinus
ACACACACACACACACACACACACACACACACACACACACACACACACGGACACTGAGAAGCCCACTACCCTCTAGTTCTCAAATGCTCTGTCCACACTTCTACAATCCCTCTCCCCCTTCACCCACTTCACATAAATCCCCTACTCATATTCAGACAGAAACCACACAGATTGGATGGAGAGTTCATTTAGAACTTCAGCTAGCCAAATAGCTTTCCTTAAAACAGGTGAAAGGCTCCAATCTTTCACATTAACAACCAGCAAAAGCTGTTTCAGGTGGAGCATGGTGCTCCAGTTCCCAGTCCCGCTACCTAGACTATCTCACACGTTTCTAGTCCTCGTCTGGCCCTGAGGCATTTGAGTTCAAGAGCCCTGTGCAAAGTTATCAGGCATGGGGCAGCAAAAGTCGAGCAGGATTACAGATGAACAAATGCTGCATGGGTAAGGAAGGACATAGGAGCAGAGGGGGAGAATTATGTCAAGAGGGTCTCAGGCACAGGGCAACGAGCTGGGTTTGAAATGGGGAGGAATAGGTAAGTGGACCCACAACTGCCTTTTCTTAAGGGTTGACCCAGGAGGCCACAGTGGACCCCAGGAACACTGGTGGGGAAGAATTCCTCACGGCCTTCCTGCAGAATTCCGAGCCCGGGTACAGCACGGCCTCTCTCTGCGTCTTCATCTCCAGTCTGTCAGAGAGCACCACCTCTGTCACCATCCTCAGCCAGGTGGATGGCACCTCACAGAAGGTCACAGTGAAGCCTGGGGAGTCAGTCCTGGTCAACATCAATGCCAACGCAGAGATGACTGGGAGCAGCACTTTCCAGCGTGCTGTGGTGGTCCACTCTGACCACCGCATCTCTGTGCAGGCATTAAATGCTAAGCCTGGAACAGCGGAGCTAACATTGCTCTGGCCTGTTGGAGCCCTGGGCACAGAGTACTTTGTACTCACACCCCCAGGCATCTCTGCCCAACATGTAAAAGAGTTTGCTGTGGTGGCTGGCAGAGCCGGTGCCTCCATTATTATCAGGTTGAAGGCAGCAGTGACATTCCGCAATACCTTCCACCCAGCTGGTAGTGTTGTAAATGTGACTCTGGAACCATATGAAGCAGCCCAGCTACAGAGCACAGCAGATCTCTCTGGGTCAAGGGTCACAGCCAGCAGCCCAGTGGCTGTTCTTTCTGGCCACAGTTGTGCCCAGAAGCACACAAACTGCAACCATGTGGTGGAGCAACTGCTCCCCACATCTGCTTGGGGAACCCAGTATGTGGTTCCCCCTCTGGCCTTCCAGTCCCGCTATGATCTAGCCTATGTTGTAGCCAGCCAGACCACAAAACTGATGTACAACCACGGGGGAACCATTGGTTCCCGAGGCCTCCAGATGGGTGATGTGGCTGAGTTCGAGATCTGGCCAACCCGGCCACTCTACCTGTCCGCAGATGTGGGTATCCAGGTTGTGCTATTTGGCACAGGGGCCATAAAGGGTCAAATGACCTATGACCCTTATCTGGTCCTGATTCCAGATGTGGCAGCCTACTGCTCTGCCTATGTGATCAAGAGTATACCAGGCACTGAGGGTGTGGCCCTGGTGGTTGCACAGACAAAGGCTACCAGTGAGCTAACCATGGATGAGCAGGCTTTGGGGGCCAAGCTCACCTGGGTGGCTGTGCCAGGCAGTGAGTTCTCCTATGCGAAAGTGGACCTTGGCACTGCTGACAAGATGCACACAGCTGAGGCTTCCACCAGCTTTGGGCTACTCACCTTCGGGCTGGCCCAGGCTGTGGGCTATGGGACAGCAGCTGCCTGTGGAAAGAGTGAGTGATGGGAAACGACCCCTGGCCTTGGCCTTCTAGCTATGCCTTCTCTACCTATTCCTCTTTGGCTTCCCTGCTTAGTTAAGCTTTCTATCTCATGTCTATCCTCCATGGCACACTTCCTTAATTCTTCTCCATCCCTTCCCAACCCCTACAGAAAATGATCCTAGATATTTATCAACAAGAGCGACCTGAGGCACAACTATCCACAGTACTGCATCAGGAAGCCCCTACTGTGAACTCCATTGGTTTGTGGGGAGGTTATAGAGGGTCCTAGGGAGGTGAAGGGAGCCAGGGCAGAGGGCTCTTTGGGAAGGGGCTGGTCAGTATTTTGCTACCTTAGCAACTGCTACAGTCGCACCTGCTGCTAACCACAGTGCTGCCCCTCATGTAGGAGCGCTGATGCCCAAAGCCAGGACATCCAAAGTAGTGACACTGAGGACCCCAGGTGGGATGGGTGCTTCATGTGCTTTGGCAGAGGGAAGGGACAGGATCTGGCCCTGTGTGAGACCTCAGGCCCAGCCCATTCAGAAGATGCCATCAGGTAGCTCAGGTGTTGTGAGGACACAGGGCCAGAGGCAGAGGGCTTGGGGTTAAACCCCAGCTGTGCCTGCGTGACCTTCAGTCTGTCACTCCACCTCTCTAGGCTTACAGTTTCTGTGACTCTGAAGTAGGGATAATCACACACACACACACACACACACACACACACCACAACAGGGCTGTGGCAGGAGTGGAACAAATGAAAGTGTGCAGCTTGTGGTGAAAAATCGGGGTGGTGCAGGGTGAGCTGTTGCCAGGTGGGTCAGAGGGGAGAGCTCTTGAGGGCTGGAAGCTGACCAGGAAGTGCTGCTTCTTCCCAGATGGTCTTCTTCAGACTGGAAACCTAGACCCAGGGGTTCCTTATCCTGGCAAAAAGCCACCCCACTTCAAGGGGTACTTACAACATGTGTGTATCTATATGTATACACACCCAGGCATGTATGTGTGTATCTGTGAGAGCAGGTATGCACACCCAGGCATGCATGTGTGCATTCAGGTTTGCACACTCAGGCAAATACCTGCATACACACATGCATATGTACCTGTGTGCAAGCAGGTATCACACCCAGGCATGCATGTGGGTATGCAGGTATGCATACCCTAGCACACATGTGTAGAGGCCAGAGGTCAATGTCAGGTATCCTCTTCTCATCCCTACCATCTTGTCTGTTTGCTTTTGAGATTCTGAATGGGGAGCTCTCAGTCAGCTAAACTGGCGGACCAGCCAGCCCCCGATCTGACTGTCCTGCTCCCTCCCGCTCACTGAGATAACCCACTGCCATCACCCCAGCTCTTCATGGGGCTGGAACCAGAACTCAGGTCCTCCTGCTTACACAGAAAGCACTTCCCCACATCGCCCTGCCCTGTCTTCCAGTTCCTATCCTTCGGCCATTCCAGCAGGATGGGAAGACAAAGACGAGGGAAACGGAACTGTGAACGGTTGAATGTTCCAATGGCTGCTCCTGCTCCCTCTCCACCGCCTGCCATTCCTCTGGGCCAAGCTGTGCAAAACAGTGTAATCGGAAGCCCTGGGGTGTCAGGAAACCCGGAGAATCCCTCTCCTTGAGACTTCAGACCTCCGTTTCCATGCCTGTAAAATGGGTGGTCATGAGCCAACTGCCCATAGTCCACACTGAAGGAGGGCTCCGGGGTTCTGATCTCATGAACATTTCCAACTCTGTATCTAACTCTCTTCCCTCCCCAGCTCGGCTCTCCGCAGAAGAGACTTCCTGCCAAGGCATGCGGTGTACATCTGGGCAGCGCTGCCAGATGGTGAGTGGAAAGGCCAGGTGTGTGGCAGAGTCCACAGCTGTCTGCCGTGCCCAGGGTGATCCCCATTACACCACCTTCGATGGCCGCCGCTATGACATGATGGGCACCTGCTCCTACACCATGGCTGAGCTGACTGGAGAGGACATGAGCCTGCCGGCCTTCAGTGTGGAGGCGAAGAACGAGCACCGGGGCAGCCTTCAAGTCTCCTACGTGGGCTTGGTCACTGTCTACGCCTACAGCCACTCTGTGTCACTGGTTCGTGGAGAAATTGGCTTCGCCCGGGTGAGTGTTCAGAGTTTAATACCCATGAGCCACCAATCAAAACCAGGAGGCCATGTCCTGCTCTCAGGCCCCAGACTCAAGGCCTTTGGTGGGTGAGGCGGTAGGGAACCAGTAGCGAGCGGTTCCTTAAAACCTTCCCCTCACCAGCTCCACTTGTAGAAACATGCTCAGGAGGAAAACAGTTGGGTGCTATTGGGAAAAGCAAAAGGGAAAAGAGCTAACGGAAAAAGAAACATTCTAATTGTCCAACAGCAGGGGTCTCTGGCGTGACATAATCACCAATGGTGATCCTGTGCTGCTGCTGGTGTACATTGTGAGTTTTAACGCTTGTAAGACCTCCTTGAGGTGGCATTGTATGGTGAGCAGGGACAAGTGAGTAAAGAGGTTGAAGGACAGTAGTGATTTCCCAAGGCCCGAGAGCTAGGTCTTCCGGTACCACCTGGAAGGGGCACATGCAGGCTGGCTGCAGGGTCTCTGTGCTGAGTCTGGTGAGTGCTTTGCTGGGCAGCGAAAGCAAGCAGCAGCTATCTACCTTCCCTACCATCACCATGGAAACGGTTAGGCCTCTAAACAAGCCATACTCACTGTTCAGATTGAGAGTCCCTGATTTGAGATGCTCAAGGCCAAAAAATACTTCAGATTTTGAACTTTTTAAATTTTTGGAATATTTGCATGTACATACCGTGATGGCAAACACAAGTTAATTTAGGTTCCATTACATTTCTAACACAAAGCCTAAGGATAATTTTCCATACTATGTTCAGTACACACAGTTTTTTATTTTAATCTTATTAATCTTTCTGGCATTGGGGACTGAATCCATGTGTTAATGCTCAGAAAGTGTCAGATTCATTTTATTATTTCAGATTTCAGATGTTTGAGCCAGGGTATTTAGTCTGGGCAGTGAACACTTATATACCAGCCCCCTGTATAGACTCTAAACATTTTAACTATTCTTTACTTACCTCAGATACCCATCTCTACATTCCCATCAGATTGACAGCCTCATTTTTTATGTCCTTGAAAGTCAATTACAGACATCAGATCACATCACCAAAATGACTTCAAAATATACATCGTTAGCTAGAATGTGATGTATAAATAAGTTTTGTTTAATTTCCAGATAAAGTTTTGTATATTAAAACTCATAGCTGAGCCTGATGGGATGGGATAAATCCAAGCTACTTAAGGAGCGGGTCTTAAGTTCAAGGCCTGCCTGGGCAGTGTAGTGGATGGAAAGCTAAGGAGAGATGGGACCGCAGCCCAGTGGTCAGGTGCCCAGGTGGACTCCACAAATGAGGGACTGTGTATACAGCACTTGCCCAGTGTGTGTAATGCCCTAGTTTCTGGTTTAACTTTTATTTAGTCTATAGTCCTGGTCACTTTGTAGACCAGGATAGCCTGAACCTCACGGAGAGGTTCTCCTGCCTCTGCCTGCCAAGTGCACCTCCACAGCTAGAAAGCCCCAGTTTCAATCCACAGTAACCCACATCTCCCCTCCAAACCAAAACCACACACTGTCAGTGTGCAATTCACCTGTGTCTTCACAGATGTGCCACCAAAATCCCCTTAAGACGGAGGACCTTTCATCACCTTGGATGGTCCCTATGTCTTCACGTGGTGTCTCTGCATATCACTGGCTTGATGTTTCCCTCCTAGATTAGTTGTGCCTCCTGGTGCTTGGGAGGCAGAGACAGGTACCTCTGTGAGCTTGAGGCCAGCCTCATCCTCAGAAGGAGTGTAGAGATTCACAAAGAATTTCATGAAAGGGCAAATTATGAAACTTACCACTTCTGCATATGCCATTGTCGATGTTTTTTTCTCCTCCATACAAAAAACTACTTCTGTCAGTCATTTTTTTTTCAAAAAATATATTGAAGTTTTGAAATGTTGTTATTGGACTCCGTCCCTTACAAATGCTAGCTGTGTGCTGTGCCGCTGGGCAACATTCCTGCTCTCTTCATTTTCTTTTGAGACAGGGATCACTGGGCTGCCCAGCTGGCCTCACACTTGCAAGCCTCCTACCTCCTCCAGAATAGCTGGGACTCTTATTGGTCCTTCCAGGCTCGACTCGACTGTTCCCTCTCTGGGGAGCCTTCCTCAGCTGGCAGAATTCCGTATGGTCTTTTCCCAAGGCTTCCAATCCAGCCCCAAACCTCTGCCAGAGCCTCCTTGGTCCCAGACTGACTCCTCGGCTTGCATGCATTGTCTGCTGATGCTAATCTCTCTGCGTCATCCCCAGGGGTCTTCCAGCACAGGGCAGGGTGGGGAATGAGTTTATTTCATAACAGCTGACAGAGGCTAGGTGTAGGACAGAAATGAGACACTTCTAAAGCGAAGGTGTGTCCCAGAGAAGAATGATGGCAAACAGGAGGCGTTCAGGACCGTGTGCCACTTTGTACACTGCTCAGAACATGCCAGTGCTTGTGTTATAGCTGCCCCTGGGCAGAGATCTTACTGTGATGATTGACATGCTACAGTGAAGGTTTAATGAAGCTGGCAGCCTCGGGAGATTTATCATCATCGTGGCGGTTGCTGGTCTTGACTAGTTCTACCCGCAGCATCCCGTCTCTCGCTCCCCGTAGCATAAACATGAATTGGTTTACTGCTTCCCTGCAGCTGCCCCTTGCTGCTACCAGGCCTGCCAGGTCCCTTCCTCACACTGGCTTCACGCTAGTAGTGAGCCTGCTGTTCTGCCAGGCACTGTTGGAGGCACTGGAGATGAAACCATGAGGTGGCCTTCTAGTGGCTCTGACGGATGGAGAATGTGGGGAACTAGCACACTGTGGGAGAAGGCTAGACTCCATGGGACTGGGAAGAAGAGGAGAAGAGGCAATAGGAAGGGGATCAGGGATGGCCTCACTGAGTCAGTGACCCCTGGCAGACATTGGCTGGGGGGCAGGGTCTTCATCTACATCTACATCTTGGGGAAGAACACTTCAGGCTACTAGAGGTGCAAGAGCAAGCATCCCTAGGGTCAGCATCCCTAGGGTCAGCATCCCTAGGGTCAGCATCCCTAGGGTCAGCATCACTAGGGTCAGCATCCCTAGGGAAGGACAAAGGAAGAGCAGGGAAGGAAGGTGCCCTGTGTGTCTGGAGCTGGGGACTTGAGTGGAGGAGGTGAGGGCCGAAGGGGATACTACACAGGGGTCTGACCTCTGCGGTCTCTCTGCAGATTGACAATCAGCGCTCCCGCCTCCCCGCCTCCCTGAGTGATGGTCAGCTGCGTGTGTACCAGAGTGGAACACAAGGCGTGATCGAGTTGGACTTTGGGCTGGTGGTCACCTATAACTGGGATTGCCAGCTGACAGTGAGCTTGCCCACGCACTTCCAAAACCAGGTGTGGGGGCTATGTGGCAACTATAATGGAGACCCTGCTGACGACTTCCTCACACCTGATGGGGTACAGGCTCCAGATGCCTTGGAATTTGCAAATAGCTGGAAGCTGGATGATGGGGACTACCTGTGTGATGATGGCTGCCACACCACTTGCCCCTCCTGCACTGCAGGCCAGACCCAACACTATGAGGGAGACCGGCTCTGTGGTATGCTAACTCTGTCCACAGGCCCCTTCTCTGCCTGCCATGAATTCCTGGACCCCAAGCCTTTCCTGGAGGACTGTGTGTTTGACCTGTGTGTGACTAGAGGGGAGCGCCTCAGCCTGTGTCGGAGCCTTGCCGCCTATGCCCAGTCCTGTGCAGAACTGGGCATCTCTGATGGGAACTGGAGGTCACACACCGGCTGCCGTAAGTAGCACCTAGGATTGGAAGCCCATGGTGAGGGCCTGGAACCCCCTTGCTTTTGCTCAATATCTGAGTCATGATTGTGATTCAGCCTGATGCTGGACAATGCCAGAGACATAGGTTGGCCAAGACATCCAAGCTTTGCCAAAGTTAGCCTAAGGTTGGGCCAGACACATCACTGGATAGGGAGAGTTTGGAGTGATTGGAGGTTGAGATGGAGAAGGCACAAGCATGGGTAGAGGAGTGAGAGGGTGGGAACAGGGAGATGATGAGGGAAACCCCATGAGCCTGGGAAAGACTCTGCTCCCCCACCTCTGATGGAGCCATGGGAGGTTGGGGGTGAGGTACATGGTCTGATCCTGCATTCCCAGTCCCTCTGGCTGCTGTGAGGAGCAGATTTGGTACAGGGGACCAGGGCATCAGGCAGGAGGCTGTAGTGGTTAATGGGCTGTGGAAAAAGATTCTGGGTGGGCTCGGAGAGTGAAAGTCATGGGATTTGCCCACTGATTGGTTGTGCAGGGATGGAGTGGGGGAGACCATTGGGCCCTAAGCATCAAGAGTGCCATTAACTGAGGGGTGTGGAGCTCTGAGGAAGCAGCATTGTCTGAGGGAGCCCCACCCTTGTCCAACACAACTTCTGTCCTTCCACAGCCCTGTCCTGCCCAGCCAACAGCCGCTACGATGCTTGCAGCCCTGCCTGCCCAGCCTCCTGCAACTCAGAAGCTGTACCGACCAACTGCTCTGGGCGCCCATGTGTGGAGGGCTGTGTGTGCCTTCCAGGCTTTGTGGCCAGTGGTGGTGACTGTGTGCCTGAGTCATCCTGTGGCTGCATCTACCAGGGCCGCCCCCTGGCCCCAGGTCAGGAAGTGTTTGCTGATGACCTATGTCGGCAACGCTGCACCTGTGATTCAGCCACCCAAAAGGTGATCTGCAAAGACACATCAGGATGTCCTTCTGGTGAGCGCTGCCGTGTGCTGAACGGCCTCCTGGGTTGCTACCCGGACAACTTTGCCAGCTGTGAGGCGACCGGAGACCCGCACTATGTGAGCTTTGATGGAAAGCGCTTTGACTTTATGGGTACCTGCGCATACCTGCTGGTGGGCTCGTGCGGCCAGGATGCTGCGCTGCCCGAGTTTAAGGTGCTAGTGGAAAATGAACATCGAGGCAGCCAGACCGTGAGCTACACCAGAGCTGTGCGGGTGGTGGCCCGCGGCGTAGAGGTGGCCGTGCGCAGAGAGTACCCTGCAAGAGTGATGGTGAGCACCACTGGGCAGGGAACTGGGTGGAGGGCAGACGCTCTGAATCCCCAGAAAGGCTAGTGGCTGTAGTTGCAGTGGAAGGGGCTTATTTAAAAATCTCGTGGTTAAGGGGGAAGCCCAGAAGCCAGGCAGCGCCATCTTTTCTCAACTCTGACTGTCTGTAGCATTTGTATTTTCCTCTGAGAAAGGACGGAATAGGAGAGGCTTCATTCTGGAGCAGCAGCAGTCATTGGCTTGGTGGTTGTGGAGCTCTGATGAACTCATGCCTGCCTGGTCTTTCAAAGATGCCCTGGTGCCCAGTAGATGTCGGTGGTTGCCGACTTTCTTGTGAAACCTCAGAGTTGTAGACTTGGGCATCTTCTGAAAGATGGTGGTGGTTCCTAGAGCAAGATGACATACAGAATGCCAGTATCTAGCTGAGTGTGCATCTTAGATAACCCAGACCCTCATCGGGCTCCTGGGAGCAAGATGAAGCAGCGCTTACTGGTGTCAGGGTGGCCTTCAGAAGGGCCCAGCCCCCATCCACTGAGAGTAGAGAAACACTCATTTCCTCTCTAGACACCAAAAGTAAAACTGCAGAAGCAAGCTGTTGGGTGTTCACACAATGCTCCATACTTATAATAAAGAAGTTAGGGCGATAGCTGGAGTTTGCCCATCCCCTGGAGAGGGGATGGGAACATTGGAAATGGGAGACAAAGAGAACTTCCGTGCTCTGGGCCCCGAGTACCCTCTCACACACTTTCACCCCTAGTTCCCCAAAGTAATCTTAGAGTGAAGGAAATCTTGTCCATAGGTAAGGGTTTGATTCCGAGGCGGGGGGAGAGGGTCTCCAGATCAGGAGAGGGGATAGCAGTTAACAAGTATTTGCTTTCTCACCCCTCTGAAGTGACATTTGCCCAAGGCCCGGGCAATAACAGCTAAGCATACACTATGTCACTACCAACTCCAGTGGGTTAAGTGAACGGTGCAGATTCATTCACCTCCTCTCCACAGCAAGCCAGCAAAGTATCCTCTCCACAGCAAGCCAGCAAAGTAGTTCACCTTTGGCCGAAAAAATCGGGAACACAGAGAAGTGAAATCGCCTACAGAGGCATAGTTGTGTGTTACTGAGAGGACTGTAGTGAGTTTGAGATGCCCATGAGCTAGATTTTGGAACTCTGACGTTTTCTTCTGGAATCCATACTTAAAAAAATGGTTTTATTATTTTTAACTGGAGGACATGGGTTGTGAACATAGCACCAGAGGAACCCAGAAGTATGGGATCCCTCTGGGCTGGAGTTACAGGCAATATGCTGCCCACCATGTGTTCTGGGAACTGAACTCAGTCCTTGCGTTCTCTGTGAGAGTAGTTCTGCTAACTGCAGGAGTCCATTATATTCTATTGCTTGTCCCAAGGCAAGGCATGCAACAGATGGTGAGGAAAGTGGACAGACAGTAGTTCCAGGAGGAAGGAGGTTCTGAGGCAGGGATGAGCTCGAGTGGGAAGCAAGCAGCAAGGATACTGGTGGAGCTTGAGTGCAGGGGCCGGAGCCGGTGAGCAGAGATGAGGCAGGGGCTAGCTGGAACCAAGCTCTTGAACTCAGGTGCAGCCTGGAGAACAAAGAAGGTGCTGCCAGGTAAATGGTGGCATCTTCCAGGCAGAGGCAACAGCAGATATGAAGCCTGAGACTGGGTAGTCTCGCAGAGACTAGAATAGCGCTGAGAGGAAGAGAACACTCCTGCGAGAGTAACACTGGGAGGTGGCATGCAGAAGCAGGAGGAATTGTGGGTCAGAAAAGTGGGCATGAATAGGGCCAGCTGGGTAGAGCGGCTTGACCTGAAGTAGAATGTAAAGGAGATATCAGCAGCTATTTGAAAGCTGGGGTGTGGACGTGAGTGAAAATCTTACAAGCAGGGGTGCAGCAAGTACAAGAGCCCCAAGTCTGGACTGAGCTCCGTGAGTTCAAGTCCATGCATGGTTGAAGATGCAGGGGCAGGGCTGTGCTGGGGTATCGACTAGGGGAGAGTAGGACGCAGACCTAGATCGTTGGAGGCCACAATGAGAGGTTTGGCAGGGATGTTGGCAGGGAGCAGAGGTGCGATTGCTGAGTGCTGTGGAAGAGGAGGAGCTCAGAGCTGGCAAGGGCTGTAAAGTCAGAGACAGCAGAGGCTGAGGGATGATGGGTAAGATGCTGACAGAGCCAAGGGGTAGTGGGGCATTCTGTGTCAGACACTTGAACTGTAGGCGAGCCCAGGAGGATAAAGCAGACGCGGTAGAGTTGGTAGGTGGTGGTTAGGCAGAGTGCAAAGTCCTTGAGGCTAGACTAATGGGAAAACTTGCCGATGGGTTACCCAATGCCTGGCAAGAGGGGTTCACTTCAGCTCATGGTTTGAGGGGATACAGTACGCTGGGGTAGGAAGACATGGCTATTGGCTCCATAGTAACTGGAATATGAAGAGAGGTTTGCTCACATCTCAGTGAACCAGAAAGCAAAGAGAGAGGTCAGTAGGCTAGATCCTGCCAAACCTTCCTCCTCCCAGCTTTGTCCTTCTCCAAGCTCGGCCCACTTCTTGGAGGTTCCAAAGCCTCCTAATGCAGTGCCATCAGCTGTGGATGGCATTTAAACATGTGAGCCTGTGGGGACACTCTCAAGCAAGTACCAGGGAGACAGGTGGGACAGGCTTGGAAAGGCAGGAGAGATCTGGATCTCAGTGGAGAGGATAAGGAGCGATGGGTGATGTGTTAGGCAGAGGGGAGTAGCGGTTGTGAAGCCCTGAGGCAGAACCCAGGAGGGTGGAGTAACTGGAGCCAGCTGAGCAAAAGCACAGACACACTGACCTGCTGCTCTGCCCGAATCTCTGCCCAGGTGGACGGCATCCTTCAGTACCTGCCCTTCCAGGCTGCAGGTGGGCAAGTTCAGGTGTTCCGCCAGGGCAACAATGCTGTCATACGCACAGACTTTGGCTTGACCGTTACCTACAATTGGGATGCTCGTGTGACTGCCAAGGTGCCCAGCAGCTACGCCAAGGCTGTGTGTGGGCTCTGTGGGAACTTCAATGGGGACCCAGATGATGATCTGGCTCTGAAGGACGGAGGCCAAGCCAACAGCACTCTGGACTTTGGAAATAGCTGGCAGGAGGAGATAATACCTGGGTGTGGAGCAACTAATCCTGGTGACTGTTCCCAACTGGATTCACTTGTGGCCCAGCAACAACAAAGCAAAAAGGAATGTGGAATGCTTACTGATTCTGCGGGTCCCTTCAGGGAGTGTCACAAGTTGCTGAACCCCCAGGGTGCACTACGTGACTGTGTCTATGACCTCTGCCTGCTGCCTGGTCAGTCTAAGCCACTGTGTGATGCTCTGGCTGCGTATGCTGCTGCATGCCAGGCTGCTGGGGGCACTGTGCATCCCTGGAGAAGCGAGGAACTTTGCCGTGAGTACCAAGAGTGACAACCTGGGATTGGGTCTGATGTTTGTTCATTAATATACAAGAAGCATTGCTTAAGCCTTTGGATGCCTGGTGAGGCAGGGATTGTGTTTATACCTTGGAAGAGTACCAACTCCTAGTTACATGCCCGCACTCATGACAACCAGGAAGTCACAACAGCATACAGTGACACTGGTGACTGAAAATTTATGGTGACTCCAAGTCAGATTGCTTGTGTCCGCTGCCGGTCAGAGAGAAGCAGTGGTGCTGCGTTTGGAAGGAGCCTGGACCCTCTGCATTTCTCCTTGGTCCCATCTCACCATTTAACCCACGCACATCTCTTTGCTTCAGATGTGGGTGCAGGAAGGGCAGGCAAGCAGTTTTGCTTGTCTTTCGCGGAGATTTGGAAAGCCATGCACATATCTCCTGAGTTTTAAACTTTGCTTGAGTATGCCCTGTACTGCACATGTTTTAACTGTGCACATAAACACACAGCTTGACTAGCTTTCAGCATGAGGCCAAACTGTGTAAATGGTGCCAGGTTCCCTGCCCTTGGAGGGAAATTTGAGCTCTGCGAGTGGAACGTGCCCCTCTAGCTGCTCCATCTGAAGAGTAGATAATTGCAAACATCAAAACTCCCAGAAAGTGGTAATCTTTGACTTTTAAGAACCTTTCGTTTTGGGAAAAGTTGAACCTACCACAAAGCATGCAAGGACAGTGGATCCTTTATGTCCATCATCCATTCCACAAAGATCAACATGGTATTGTCATTTAAAACTGCTATTATGGCTGTGTGTATGTGTTTGTGTGGGTACGTGTGTGCGTGTGCGTGTGTGCATGTGTGTGTGTGCGTGTGTGTGTACGTGTGTGTGTGTGTGTGCGTGTGTGCATGCGTGCTTCTGGAGAATGGTAGAATGCTTTGCTTGACTGTCAAAGGTTCTGAGTTAAAAGAAAATGCAAGGAGCAGGAGGAGGGGTGGG
>LOJH01014887.1:3946-16154 GCA_001685095.1 Ellobius talpinus
AACTCAGGACCTCTGGAAGAGCAGCCAGTGCTCTTAACCACTGAGCCATTTCTCTAGTCCCCAGCATGTCATCTTTAACGGATCAACTCAGCTCTCTTCATATTTGTCAGCCTTATCCCCTGAAAGTATCTGCTGATGCTCTCATGAGGGCAGGTGTCAAGTTGTAGTGGGCAGGTAATGATCACATCCATTCAGCCATCATCAATGACATGCCACACCATGTGCCAGGACAGGTATAAAGCACATGCATTTCTTGTATTCAAAGAGCTTGGACCAGAGAGTGATGATGCACATGGGGTAGACACAGAAGGCATCTTAGAGCTGTTGTCTCAAAACTAACCATGTGTCTGCATGTATGTATATGTGTATACACGCAGCATGTGCACATGTGTGCATGTGTGCGTGTATACAAATGGATGTGTGCACATGGAGGCCAGAAGTTGATGTCAGATATCTTTCACTCTCCACTTTATTACTTTTATTTAAGACAGGGTCTCTCATTGAACCTGAAACTTGTCATTTCCCAGGGTGGCCGGCCAGCGCACCAATCCTATCTATCTCTGCCTCGGCAGCAACAGGGTTCAGTGCTGACCAATGCCTCCGAGTTTTCACATGGGTGTTTGAACTCCAGGTTGTCATGTGTGCGTACATAGCAAGGATTTTACTGGATGATTGATCTCCTAGGTCCCAGCTGCCTTATAGATGAGGGAACTAAGATCTTAAAGAGGCAGGGCTTACTTAGGCCCTGCACATTTGTTTGGCTCTGTCCTACCAGAGTTTTCCAAGTTAAAATGCTATTTGGCTTCTAGAAGTTTCCTTGTGTTACCATCTCGGGATCTTGATTGGGTTTGTTTTCTCTGCCAGTTAAAGAACTAAAAGGCTGGAAAAATCTGGAGTGAAACAGGGAGCAATAGCGAAAATCTTAAACACAGCAAAGTGAGTCATCAGGTGAGGAAAGGAATGCTACAGAGAGAAAACCCTCTGCACAGCTGAGCTGAAGCTGTCTTTCCTTAAGGGTGAGGGCTTTTAAGAGTTTTTAAGGGGTCACCATCCCTAATTCAGAGTTGATCAGTTTGAGCAAAGATGGGGAGGGTTATAGGTCCACAGCTTTGATAGAAGCAAGTCCAGATCCCACCTAGAACTTGTCTGACCTGTCCACAGGCTGAAGGACCTTTTAAGCTTTGGTCTCTGTTAAGGTGTGTGAGGAAGGTAGAACTTTGCCACTTTTATTAACTACTTATGGCCCACTTTCTGACTGTCTGCCGACTGACTCTTGTCCCCTACCTCTCCCATTCTTCCCCTAGGTTGGACTCTTTCCTCCTTCCTGTCCCCCCCCCCGCAGCAGAGCTGAAGGTTAGGGTGACCAGAGTCTTAGGAGGTCACGAGGAACTCCCTACCCGAATCTAAATGCACAAGAGTGTAGAGCCAGTGTTAGAGGACTGAATCCTGAGCTGGAACAGTAGCTGAGGAAGCTGATTTCTCTCTTTGAATAAAATATCAGAATTTGCCTTGCTGCTAAGTTGGTTTTCCAGCTGCAGCAGAAGAAGTAAACACAGGTTACTTCCTCTTGCCAGTTTTGGCAACCCATTCCTGAAATTTGTAGAATGGTCTCTGGCTCCTTCTGGTTCTCTGCTCACCCTCACATAACATTTTGTACTTCTTTAAGCAAGACCAAATCTCCCTTGAAATGTGTCTGATGCCTTTGCTTCTTTTCACCTTCCAAATTATCTGTTTACTGCCCCTCTTCAGCAACATTTGAATTCTGTATTGGAGTGGTGACCCAAATCAGCATAGCCACTTTTCCTTTTCTGGAACACACTGACTGACTGGGACCCTTGTTTGTAACGGACTGTATTGCCAACCTGAGTTCCAGGGATGGGCAGCCAGATCTCCTAAGACATCAGCAGCTGTCGCCTGTCCTTCCAAAGATAGCAACCTACCCAATTGGTAATTAATGGGCCTTTATCTAAATGACCAAGTCTGTAAGGATAAAAACATACATGTACCCTTAGAAGAGGCTAGAGAAGGGAAGAACAGACCGACCAAGTTACTACCTTCTAGTCCTAAAACTGACAAATCTTTTGATTAGTGTTTAGGAATGAGGGTCCCAGTTGAGGTCTGTGTTCCTAACAGAGGCAGGATGTTCTGGAGGGAGTGCAGGCTGTGCAACCCAGCAGTAGACTGGGGATCTGGACTTCTCTCTGTAGGGCTGGAGAAGTCAGTGTTTATTTCCTGAAGTCAGCCCATTTGGCTGACTTGAAGTTCAAAGGCTGAAAGCTGGGCAGTGGTGACACACACCTTTAATCCCAGCATTTGGAAGGCAGAGGCTGGCGAATCTCAGTGAGTTCAAGGCCAGCCTGCTCTACAAGAGCTAGTTCCAGGACAGCTAGGGCTGTTATACAGAGAAACCCTGTCTCAAAAAAAAAACAAACAAACAAACAAAAAGGCTTTGCCCAAAGGGAGACCTGGTACCTCTGAGTCTATGAAAGCTGGAAGCCAGGAGGCAGTAGGATGGACTGAGGGCTTGGTTTCCCATTCTCTGTCTTGAGCTTTTGTTTCTTAGCACTTAACTGAGTAGCCATTTTGCCCAATTTTTTTTTTGGTGTGGAGGGTGGTGGTGGGGTATTAAGACAGGGATTCACTGTAGCTTGACCCATCCCAAACTCACAAAGATCCACCTGCTTCTGCCTCCCAAGTGCTGAGATTAAATGTGTACACCACCATCACCTAGCTAAGAAACAATAAGTTTTCTTTGAGGAGGGGTGGGGGACTTTTTTTTCGAGACAGGGTTTCTCTGTCTGTCCTGGAACTTGTTACATAGACCAGGCTAGCCTCAAACTCAGAGATCAGCCTGCCTCTGCCAACCAGCATTTGGGATTAAATGCATTTGGGATCAGATGCTGGGATTAAAGGCATGTGATACCATGCCAGGCTAAGAAACAATTTTTTAAAATAACAAAATTTATAAATAAATATTATGAAAGAGATGTAAGTAGAAGGCAAATGTATTTCTTTTCGGGGTCTGCACATTCTAATGGTTCCAATGGGAAGTTCCACATCCATTGGCCATGTATTGAATCTTTAGTTCTTTCTTCATCAAATATTAATTGAGCAGTATTGTATATGTCAGGTGCTAAGTGTACAGCAAGGCCCATAGCACTTATGCAAAGAGATTTCTCTGTTACAGAATGAGCAGGGTTAGAAGGTGCACCAGGCCTGGAGATAGAGGAGGGCTCCCCAGAAGCGGTGCTGATATTAGGATCTGAAAGGCCAGTGGAGGTTATCAGAGTCAGGGGCCAGTACTCCAGGAAGAAGAAAGAACCCAGAGTAGGGGGAATTAGTATTTCCAAAGGGCTCTAGGCTTTACTTAAGTTAAAAGATATCCTGCCGGCTAGAGTTTGCAGCAGTGAAGAGAGCATTCCTAATTCAGGACCTGCATGGTCCCTGAGGGACAGATACCCTGGACATGTGTGAGGAGGAGAAGGGCTTGGGAGTAGAGGAGCATTAGAGTTGGGCTCAGCCTGAAAGGTTAGCTGGTCCTTATGGAAATGCTGCTGCTGGGGCCAGGCCAGGGGGTTGTGGAAGGCAGAGCTCAGTGTGGCTGGCGAACCAAACACTGGGCCATGAAACCTAAGCCAGCTAGACACTTGCTTTAGCAGCTGGGTTTTGGTTTGGTAGGAAGTGGGAAACCCGAATGGGCTTGTATGCAGAGAAGTTTAGGATTGATGCTTAGTCATGGAAGAGAGCATTAGAATTGGTCACCATGCATTTTTTATGATAAATAACAGTTCAGTGAAAAGAAAATTTTTTTTCTCAAGCTCTCTGATCTCTAAAGTTTAAAACAAAAATCTAATTCCCAGTCCCCAATTTATCAGGAACACATCTATCCCGTCTTATTTGTTCCCTGTTACTTCTCCATTTCTAAAATTGTGTATGACACATAGTCGAAAGGCTAAAACGTGGCCAGTTGGGTACCTTCGGCTGGGCCTGTCAAGATGTGCTACTAAAAGGACATGTCATGCACAACAGCAGAGTTAGTGCAAGAGTTTTATTGGGGGAGTGGAGAAGGAGAGAGGGAAAGAGTGAAAGGCTGTCTCTGAGTGGGGACATGAGAGAGGCAGTCAGACAGACAGACAGCAGAGTAACAGGCAAGAGAGAACAAGAGAACAGACCGTGATAGAAGGTCACGTTCTAAAAGACGCATGTGCTGCACAGTTGAGAATGGAAAGCCACCTGCTGGCCGGTGATGACTTAATCGCTGAGGCAGGCTGGCCGCCATTGTTGGAACTAACATTAGTAACATATAGTAACTTGTTGATTGATGGTTTATGAGTCACCTTTAGTTTTGAACTATTGTCCTATGTAGTTTCTTGAAGGGACAATGTAGTAGATAGAAAATTATTTTCCTGATTTTTCTCAAAGTTGATATGGATACTTTCACTTAAAATAGTTTCCTTTTTAACTTGTTTTCAACTTTCTTTGGAAATATAAAAATGCTGTATCTACGACATTTATACAGAGGCCCAGCATGCCCAGAACTAATAAAAACTCATGTTCTTATTAGCAGCCCCAAACCCTTCCCAAAGTCCTGTGGCATTTTAGAGCAGCTAAGAATGTAAATAGAATGTAAATCTGATAGAATCTAACAATGTAAATGAGCCAGTTTTGCATTTCAAAGTCATGTGTTTCTCTGGGATATTTAGGGGACACTTTGCATAGCGAGTCAGTAAACACACAGCTGTCTCCTGCAAACTTCTTCACTCAGAATGTTCTGTAAAACATGCAGTGGTAATGTTTGCCAAGCTCTAGGGGATTCCAGGAGAGAATGTTGTTTTGACATATGGAGAGAATTGTTGGTGAGTCTAAGCCTTACCAGTCTTCTTGGGATGTAATTAGCGCCAGGCTGAGGTGCAATTCCACTGTTTACTCTTTGCTTTCAGGGATCTGAGTGACTTCACTTACCACGTTGGAAGGAAATGCTATCCGGCCATGTTGTGTGGGGGGGTGCGGGGTGTAAAAAACAGTTATTCTGATAGTTTCTTAATACAGTGAACTTGGAGGAGCTTCCTCTTTTCATTGTCTTTGTTAAAGGGGAAATGTTTGCATGATAAATGAGCAACAAAAAGAGCATAAAAAAAATCTGTAAGGAAACAGGCACTCTGTACCACACCACAGTTGAGCCATGTTATTCTGAAAACATTTTTCTGAAACTCTGGCTTTTATTCCAGCATCTACTTGTGACTAATCACTTCTTTGTTTGTGAAAGCTGTAATCCCATAAGGAATGAAGATAGGATAAATATCACTTGGAGCATATTGTTCTATGTGATTTATAATACTTTCTGAATCTTGAGCTTTCATTGTGGCCTGATTAAATTCCTGGTTTAGCCAGCTAGTTTACATACTTTAGATTACCTAGTTTTTGTTGTTGTTGTTGTTATGTTTTTAAATAGAACCCTTGGAACTGGAGTTACAAACACAGTTGTAAGTTGCCATGGGGGTGCTGGGAATTGAACCTGAGTCCTCTGGAAGAACAGCCAGTTCTCTTAACCACTGAGCCATCTCTCCAAACCTTAGATTTCCTAGTTTAAAGAAGTCTATATACTACAGTGATTTTATTTGTATGAACAATATGTGAAGCCTTTGGTCTTTCCTAACACCTCTGACTAATAATGGATTTCTGCAATATCGTTACAGAGATCGCCTTACAACAGGTTTCCATGTTCTTCCGATCAGAGCCAAAGTGGGAGGTGGTAGAACCACTGAAAGACATAGGTGAGAGGCTGGCATGCCCATTCTGCTGATGGAACTGGGTGCCCATTCATCCCAGGGAAGCTCTTTACATCTGTTGACTTCATATTCCTTGTACCTCCCTACTGCTTGAAGTATTATCCTTAGCTTTTAATACCTATTAACCTTGGTTAAAGCCCTGTCAGAGGACTAGGGTGCTGGTAACTTTCAGAACCTCTATTCTTTCTTCTTTGGTCATTTTTAGTAGGTCTAGATTGAAGTGCTGTTTTATTAGCTTTTCCATAAGTAATTTCTTTGTTTATTGTTTTTGCAGTATAGTCTTTTCATATGAACATTGTTAAGTGGTTGGGACCTACATATCTGTGGTTAAGATTGCTAAATGTAACTTTGATTAACTACTTAGTCAATACATCAACTGTTGCAAAAATCCTGAAGCTATAAGCACCTTTCTGCTTGCTTCTGTGGCAGGTTGGAGGATAAGGAAGAAATATTTCTTGATGAAAATTAAAAACCAACCAAAGGAACGACTGGTTTTGAGCTGGGTAAGCTAATTCTTTTGCTTTAGTTTATGCCAAGAGATTTAAATAATATATGCAAGAGAGGTTTTTTCTTTTGTTTTTGTTTTTGTTTGGTTTGGTTTTTTGAGATAGGGTTTCACTATGTAGCCTTGACTGCCCTGGAATTCACTATGTAGACCAGGCTGGCCTCAAACTCACAGAGATCCGCCTGCCTCTGCCTCCCCAGTGCTGGGATCAAGGTGTGCATGCCCACTATGGAAGAGAGTTTTGATAAAAGACCCTCAGAACTGTGCTGTGCTCACACATGGTGATGTAAGGACTTTCTCAGTCCCACAACATGGAGAGTTGTTCAAATCCCCCGGCTATACTATACGTTTAGTCAAGTAATAAATGTTCAGAAGGATATAGGAACAACCTGGAATTAGAACTGACAGTTTTGGAATGACCTGCAAAGAAAGCTATTGAGCATTACCTCATTCTTTTCTCTATGGCAGTTCTAGTGACACATTTGATGAAGTCTCAATCATACCCTGGTGTTCGTATGTGCACACACTACCTTTCCAGAAAAGGCCTTGAAGCAGCAGACTTGATATGGTTTCCATCTTTGATTTATAGTTAAGAATTTGGACAAATAAAATTAGGAAGAAAGACAAGGATTTTTTTTTTCTTTTGGGGGGGATCAAAAGTGATACTCTCTTATTTCTTCTTGTATTTCCAGGCTGATCTTGGCCCAGACAAGTATTTGACAGATAAAGATTTTCAGTGTATAATCAAACTTCTGCCTTCCTGTGTGGTAAGTACAAGTCCTCCTGCTGTCCTCATTGCTAATCAGAGTCAGTGTTGCTTTGAGAGTGAATGTGGGTAGAAGAGCTGGAAATGCCCTGTAGGCTCAAGAGAGTGGAAAGGTACAGTGACTTTTAGTTCAGACCAGAAGTGGGCAGGACAACTCCCTTAGATCAGACGTCCTTTAAGCCAGTTTTTGAGACATCTTCATAGCCCACTAATCATAGTAATTTAAATGTAGTCTTTGTATTTTAATCAAATACCAGAGTAGGAAAGTGACACTTGTCTGAACCTCTTGGTTTTTGTTTTGGTTTGTTTTTGCTTTTTGTTTGCTTGAGACAGGGTTTCTGTGCAACAGAACCCCAGGTTGTCTTGGAATGTGGTTTGTAGACTAGGCTGGCCTCGAACTCGCAGAGATCCACTTGCCTCTGCCTCCCGATTGCTGACATTAAAGGCTTGTGCTACCACTGCCCATGAACCTCTTCTGTTGAATGTTTGAACAGTAGTACTCCCAAGGTCTCTTTCTAGCACAAGGCTTACTGCTCAGTCTCTAGGTAACCAACCTGGGTGAAGGAATTACTAAATAGCCACTTTACTGTCTCAGGTACCTTTCACACGCTAGCCAGCTGGCCTCTGAGGAAACATGTATTACTTATACTAATACACAGTATTAATCTAAGGCCATTTTTTAGAAGAAAGGACACTGATAGATTCAGAATATGTACAGAACGTCTTTAGCAAAGACTGAAGTCTGGCCTGCAGGTGGTTAATAAACACCACCACCTGTTTTCCACACTCTACAATTAGTTGCTTGTGGAGTGAGCACAGTCACACTGACTTGTCTGCTTAGATTGGCAAGTTTACCTTTGAAGACTTCTTGTTAAAGCAGTGAGGCCACTGGGTGGTGGCGGCACATGCCTTTAATTCCAGCACTCGGGGGGGGGGCAGAAGCAGGCAGATCTCTGTGAGTTTGAGGCCAGCCTGGTCTAACAAAATGAGTTCCAGGCCAGCCAGGACTGTTTCACAGAGAAACCCTGTCTCCAAAAAAAAAGAAGAAGAAGAAAAAAAAAAAAGGCTGTGGCCTTGAGTTCATCTGATTGTCTGACAGGCTTTCAGCACCCAGATTTTTGTTTTGTTACTGTTGTTTGCAGTAATTGAGATTGAACCTAGGGCTTTGTATATGGTAGGCAGATGCTCCACCACGGAACTATGCCCCAGCCATAATTTACCATTTATTTTAAGATGGGGTCTCACTAAATTCCCCAGATTGGCCTTGAACTCACTCTGTAACCCAGACAGGGCTTGAACTTGTTAGCTTCCTGCCCCTACCTGAGTCTGATTATAGACCTGTACCACCAGGCTCAGCTACCACTGGGATTTAAATTACTTTCAATGAATGTTTAGGAAACAAAACAAAAACAAGAAGGAAGAGACTGGAGAGATGGCTCAGAGGTTAAGATCACTTGTTCTTGGAGGGGACCTGGATTTGATTTTGAGCACCCACGAGGTAGTTTACAACCATCCATAATTCCAGTTCTAGAGATCTGTCACCCTCTTCTGACAACCACTGTGGGCACTAGGCACACATGTAATGCATATACAATCATATGCATGAGATAAAATAAATAAATCTAAAAAAATTAAAACAATAAAAAAAAGAATACTTGGGGTAGTAACCCAAGCTGTTATACCAGTATTTGGGAGGCAGAGGCAGAGGTAGAAGAGTTACCAGGTCAAGGCCAACCTGAGCTACATAGCCAGACTTTGTCTCAAATAACAAAACAATCTTCTCCCCCAACATAGTGCATGTAAGAAATACACATGAGTTGGGCTTGGTGGCTCAGTCCACAAGCAGCTCCTTCTAGAATACAGACAGCGTCGACCCATTTGCAGGGCAGACCTCAGACATATTTTGAATGTATACTTGTTTTAATCCAAGCAAGGTCTTGGATTTGGACTGTCTAATAATAAATAATGCATTTTTCTGTAAAGGCCAGCTGATTAGCCTGTGATTTACCAGGTTACCTAGAGCCTGAGCAGTTAGTCTTCTGGTCCATGTACCCAAAGTTCCAGGTTATAGGAAGACTTTTAAGTCTTTAAAAAAATTTGTCTTTCCCTCACCTTGCTTGGTTGACTGCAAGTTCTGAGGAAGGTACTAGGAACTCAGGGAAGTTCATGCTACTGGCTTCTGAAAAAAGCCAGGATGCCAAAGCACACTGCTCATGCTTTTCTCTAGTTGTTATGCTCCTTGCCTTGGCACCCAGACAGCAGTGCAGAGTAAGTGGTCAAGCTGTGAGCGGAGACACACTTGCCCTGGTCTCCCGCTTAGCTGTTCTGTGACTTAGCTTTGTTCTTATCAGGTTACATTTTCCCAAAACTCTACCCTTTTCCTCTCTGCCATCATGATTTTGCCCTAACTCTGTGGATGCACACAGCAAAGTGAGACCTTCCATGAGGAGCCTGTCTTCCTTGAGGAGCAGAGACTTTACATGAGGGGCTTAGCCAAGCAGAGCTCTGCATAAAGCTTGCCACAACACGTCTTCCCGTCTTTCTCTCATCTGAGGAAGGAGCTAGTTGGTCATCTACTATCTTGAAAGTAGTGTGTGTTCAGAGAATGTCACTTTGTACAAACCTAAACCACCAACATGGCCTTTGACTCTACATAACGAGATCATGAATCATAAATCCTGATGTAAACCAACCTGAATTTCTTTTTTGTTTTGGCAGCACCCTTACATATATCGGGTTACCTTTGCCACGGCTAATGAATCCTCAGCATTGCTGATTAGAACCTTTAATGAAAAAGGAACGTTGAAGGATCTGATCTACAAGGTATTACTTATAAACCAAGTTCATGTTTATAAAGTTCTTCAGTCCCTTAATGTGATTGGAGGTTTCTCTCCCACCTGCCTGTTCCAAATAACCACTCAGAGGATTAATATTTAATATTACTTATAAGTGCTTGGCTGATGGCTCAGACTTATTATTAGCTAGCTCTTATATTTAAATTAACCCATACTTTTTAATCTGTGCTTTGCAATGTGGTTCGTGGCTTGTTACCTTGGTGGCTGGCTAATGTCTCTCAGACTCCACCCCTTCTTCTCCTGTGTCTCTGCTTGGATTTCCCGCCTGGCTCTATCCTATCTTGCTATATGCCAAAGCCCCTTTTTTTTATCAACCAATAAGAGCAACACATATTCACAGCATATAGAAAGACCATCCCACAGCACCTTAGAACATGTTACTGATACTTGATACATAAAATTCCAGAAGTTGAGCTGGGTGTGGTGGCACATGGTTAATCCAAGTACTTGGGAGGCAGAGGCAGGTGGATCTCTGTGAGTCTAAGGCTAGCCTGGTCTACAGAGTTCAGGACAGGATAGCCAAAGATACACAGAGAAACCCTATCTCAAAAAAAATTTTTTTTAAAAAAAGATGCCATTTTTGGGCTAGAGAGATGGCTCATAGGTTAAGAGACTGACTGCTCTCCTGGGGTCCTGAGTTCAATTCCCAGCAATCACATGGTGGCTCACAACCATCTGTAGTGGGATCTGGTGCCCTCTTCTGGCATAGGGTGTACATGCAGATAGAACACTCAGAGCACTCATATACATTAAATAAATCAGTAAGTAAATCTTTAAAAGAAGAAAAAAAGCAGTCCTAGGCCAGGTGGTCTACTGAGTGAATTCCAGGCAGATCTTGGGGAGTTTGAGTCCAGTCTGGTCTACAGACTGAGTCCTGGGACAGCAAGAGCTGTTACACAGAGAAATCCCATGGAGGGGGGAGGGAGGAAAAAAAGCAGTCCTGGAGAATTCTAACAGTAGGCAAGAGTTTGGGAATTGTCCAGGATGAGGCCAAGTATGTAGTCCCTCAGATACAGAAGAAATAGAGCCCAGTCAACCTCTGTGTCTCAGCTACAGACTATTGAATTACATAATACAACAAGCACTACATCCTGTGTGCTAGGGCCCTGGCACCTTTAGTCCCATACAGTCTTACCTTTCAGGAAGCCCCAGGGTAAAAATTGCCTCTTCTGTTACTTATGTGTTCTTGGTTCCTTTGTAAAGGCAAAACCAAAGGACCCCTTCTTAAAGAAGTACTGCAACCTGAAAAAAACCCAGGGTCTGGAACTTCAGCAAATAAAAACATATGGACGGCAGATATTAGAGGTAAGACATACTTGATTTTGTTTAAATTGCACTCTTATTTCATCCAAAATTACAATTTTTTAAAGATTTATTTTGTGTGTGTATGGCTGCCACATGTGTGGAGGCCTCCCTCTGTAGAAGCCGGAAGAGGATGTCATTCCCTGATGCTGAAGTTACACGTGGTTATAAACCATCCAACAGCAGTGTGAGGAACCAAACTTTGGTCTTTGGGATAACAATGAGTGATCTTAACTGCTGAGCTATTCATTTCTGCAACCCCTAGAATGGCAGTTTTCATATGGGAAAGTTCCCTGGCAGTATCCAAAAGCAGAGACATTGTTTTATTTATCTATAACTTTATAGCACTGCTTTATTTTGCCCCAACAAGCAAATATTTGAGATGAAGCTAGCAGTAATTTAGATCTATAAAGTTCTAAAAGTTTGGCTGAGTGTGAGTAAACCATGCTATGTGTGAGACAAAAATGAAAGGACAGCTTTGTGAAGTCAGTGCCCTAGCTCCACTACCTTTACCCAGGTTCACAGATTGAACTCAAGTCATCTAGCCCAAGATTTTTTTTTTTATTATTTTTTACTTTTTTGAGAAAAAGTGTAACTCCCACCGGCCTGTACATTGTATAGAACCAGGCTGACTTTGAACTCAGGGATCTACATGCCTCTGCATACCACAATTAAAGGCATGCACCATCATGCCCGACCCCATATGTCTTCTTAATAGAACTGTAAAGGCTTTTTCCTGTTGGGGCTGGATGGTGTGTTTTAGTGCTTTGAGGCACAAAATAATCCTCAACACCAAGAGAGAAATGGAGGAGAGGGAGAAGAGAGTATCAACTTTGGCATTGTCATCCTCTATGTGTACTATTCCCTAGGCTTCTTGGATTGTGCAAACCCATCTATAGAGATTTAAGCATAGTTCTGTGTTCCATGTTCGATAGATAGAGTGAGTGAGTGAGTGAGTGAGTGAGTGAGTGAGAGTGAGTGAGTGAGTGAG